>JASPKZ010002726.1:0-175389 GCA_030220185.1 Diploptera punctata | reverse complement strand
GACACACACCCTCTAGATAGTATTTTTGCAGGTTTTGAAATTTCGAAAATTTTGACCTTTTTTGGAAAAACACCTAAACTATAGCCTTGGAGAACTCAATTTTGAAATTTTGTATTTTGACCGGATTTTTTGCATTATAAATTCCGGACACGTCCAATAGATAATATTTTTGCAGTTTTAGAAATTTCGAAAATTTTGACTGTTTTTGGAAAAACACCTGAACTATAGCCTTTTGAAAACTCAATTTTGAATTTTTAGATTTAGACCGGATTTTTTGCATTATAAATCGCGAGCAACCCCTAGATAGTATTTTTGCAGTTTTTGAAATATCGAAAATTTTGACTTTTTTTGGAAAAACACCTGAACTATAGCCTTTTGAAAATTCAATTTTGAAATCTTGGATTTTGACCGGACTTTTTTGCATTATAAATCCCGGACACACCCTCTAGATAGTATTTTTGCAGTTTTTGAAATATCGAAAATTTTGACTTTTTTTGGAAAAACACCTAAACTATAGCCTTGGAAAACTCAATTTTGAAATTTCGGATTTAGACCGGATTTTTTTCATTATAAATCCCGGACACAGCCTCTAGATAGTAATTTTGCAGTTTTTGATATATCGAAAATTTTGACTTTTTTGGAAAAATACCTAAAATATAGCCTTGCAAAACTCAATTTTGAAATTTTGGATTTAGACCGGATTTTTTGCATTATAAATCCCGGACACATCCTCTAGATTGTTTTTTTTTTTTTCAGTTTTTGAAATTTTTATAATTTTGACTATTTTTGGAAAAACAGCTGAACAATAGCCTTGGAAAATACAATTTTGAATTTTTGGATTTAGACCGGATTTCTTGCATTATAAATCCCGGACACACGCTTTAGATAGTATTTTTGCAGTTTTAGAAATTTCGATAAATTTTGACTATTTGTGGAAAAACGCCTAAACTGCAGCCTTGGAAAAGTCAATTTTGAAAATTTGTATTTAGACCCGTATTTTTTGCATTATAAATCCCGGACACACCCTCTAGATAGTATTTTTGCAGTTTTTGAAATTTCGAAAATTTTGACTTTTTTTGGAACACATCTAAACTATAGCCTTGGAGAACTCAATTTTGAAATTTTGGATTTTGACCGGATTTTTTGCATTATAAATCCCGGAAACGTCCCCTAGATAGTATTTTTGCAGTTTTAGAAATTTCGAAAATTTTGACTATTTTTGGAACAACACCTAAACTATAACCTTTTGAAAACTCAATTTTGAATTTTTGGATTTAGACCGGATTTTTTTGCATTATAAATCCCGGACAAACCCTCTAGATAGTATTTTTGCAGTTTTTTGAATTTTCGAAAATTTTGACTGTTTTGTTGGAAAAACAACCTAAGACTATATACCTTGGAAAACTCATTTTGAAATTTTGGATTTAGACCGGATTTTTTGCATTATAAATCCCGGACACAAAACACTTCTAGATTAGTATTTTTTTGCAGTTTTTTGAATTTTCGAAAAATTGTTGACATTTTGCCTTTTTCAGGAAATCACCAAGACTATAGCCTTGGAAAACTCAATTTTTGAAATTTTGGATTTAGAACCCGGATTTTTTTGCATTATAATATCCGGACACACCCTCTACATAGTATTTTTTGCAGTTTTTGAAATTTCGAAAATTTTGACATTTTTTGGTAAAAAAACACAAGACTATAGCCTTGGAAAATACTATTTTTGAAATTTTTGGATTTAGACCCGGATTTTGTTGCATTATAAATCCCGGACACAGCCCTCTAGATAGTATTTTTGCAGTTTTTGAAATTTCGAAAATTTTGAAATTTTTGGCAAAACACCAAGACTATAACCTTGGAAAACTCGATTTTGAAATTTTGGATTTAGACCGGATTTTTTGCATTATAAATCCCGGACACACCCTCTAGATAGTATTTTTGCAGTTTTTGAAATTTCGAAAATTTTGACATTTTTTGGAAAACACCAAGACTATAACCTTGGAAAACTCATTTCTGAAATTTTGGATTTAGCCCGGATTTTTTGCATTATAAATCCCGGACACACACTCTAGATAGTATTTTTGCAGTTTTTGAAATTTCGAAAATTTTGACATTTTTTGGAAAAACACCAAGACTATAACCTTGGAAAACTCTATTTTGAAATTTTGGATTTAGACCGGATTTTTTGCATTATAAATCCCGGACACACCCTCTAGATAGTATTTTTGCAGTTTTTGAAATTTCGAAAATTTTGACATTTTTTGGAAAACCACCAAGACTATAGCCTTGGAAAACTCAATTTTGAAATTTTGGATTTAGACCGGATTTTTTGCATTATAAATCCCGGACACACCCTCTAGATAGTATTTTTGCAGTTTTTGAAATTTCGAAAATTTTGACATTTTTTGGAAAAACACCAAGACTATAGCCTTGGAAAACTCGATTTTGAAATTTTGGATTTAGACCGGATTTTTTGCATTATAAATCCCGGACACACCCTACCTAGATAGTATTTTTGCAGTTTTTGAAATTTCGAAAATTTTGACTATTTTTGGGAAAAACACCAAGACTATAGCCTTGGAAAACTCGATTTTGAAATTTTGGATTTAGACCGGATTTTTTGCATTATAAATCCCGGACACACCCTCTAGATAGTATTTTTGCAGTTTTTGAAACTTCGAAAATTTTGACTATTTTTTGGAAAAACACCAAGACTATAGCCTTGGAAAACTCGATTTTGAAATTTTGGATTTAGACCGGATTTTTTGCATTATAAATCCCGGACACACCCTCTAGATAGTATTTTTGCAGTTTTTGAAATTTCGAAAATTTTGACATTTTTTGGAAAAACACCAAGACTATAGCCTTGGAAAACTCAATTTTGAAATTTTGGATTTAGACCGGATTTTTTGCATTATAAATCCCGGACACACCCTCTAGATAGTATTTTTGCAGTTTTTGAAATTTCGAAAATTTTGACATTTTTTGGAAAACACCACCAAGACTATAGCCTTGGAAAACTCGATTTTGAAATTTTGGATTTAGACCGGATTTTTTGCATTATAAATCCCGGACACACCCTCTAGATAGTATTTTTGCAGTTTTTGAAATTTCGAAAATTTTGACATTTTTTGGAAAAACAGCAAGACTATAGCCTTGGAAAACTCGATTTTGAAATTTTGGATTTAGACCGGATTTTTTGCATTATAAATCCCGGACACACCCTCTAGATAGTATTTTTGCAGTTTTTGAAATTTCGAAAATTTTGACATTTTTTGGAAAAACACCAAGACTATAGCCTTGGAAAACTCTATTTTGAAATTTTGGATTTAGACCGGATTTTTTGCATTATAAATCCCGGACACACCTCTAGATAGTATTTTTGCAGTTTTTGAAATTTCGAAAATTTTGACATTTTTTGGAAAAACACCAAGACTATAACTTGGAAAACTCGATTTTGAAATTTTGGATTTAGACCGGATTTTTTGCATTATAAATCCCGGACACACCCTCTAGATAGTATTTTTGCAGTTTTTGAAATTTCGAAAATTTTGACATTTTTTGGAAAACACCTAAGACTATAACCTTGGAAAACTCAATTTTGAAATTTTGGATTTAGACCGGATTTTTTGCATTATAAATCCCGGACACACCCTCTAGATAGTATTTTTGCAGTTTTTGAAATTTTCGAAAATTTTGACATTTTTTGGAAAAACACCTAAGACTATAACCTTGGAAACTCAATTTTGAAATTTTGGATTTAGACCGGATTTTTTGCATTATAAATCCCGGACACAGTCTCTAGATAGTATTTTTGCAGTTTTTGAATTTTCGAAAATTTTGACATTTTTTGGAAAAACCACCAAGACTATAGCCTTGGAAAACTCAATTTTGAAATTTTGGATTTAGACCGGATTTTTTGCATTATAAATCCCGGACACAGCCCTCTAGATAGTATTTTTGCAGTTTTTGAATTTTCGAAAATTTTGACATTTTTTGGAAAAACAATAAGACTATAAACCTTGGAAAACTCAATTTTGAAATTTTGGATTTAGACCGGATTTTTTGCATTATAAATCCCGGACACACCCTCTAGATAGTATTTTTGCAGTTTTTGAATTTTCGAAAATTTTGACATTTTTTGGAAAACACCATAAGACTATAGCCTTGGAAAACTCAATTTTGAAATTTTGGATTTAGACCGGATTTTTTGCATTATAAATCCCGGACACACCCTCTAGATAGTATTTTTGCAGTTTTTGAATTTTCGAAAATTTTGACATTTTTTGGAAAAACACATAAGACTATAGCCTTGGAAAACTCAATTTTGAAATTTTGGATTTAGACCGGATTTTTTGCATTATAAATCCCGGACACACCCTCTAGATAGTATTTTTGCAGTTTTTGAAATTTCGAAAATTTTGACATTTTTTGGAAAACACCAAGACTATAGCCTTGGAAAAACTCAATTTTGAAATTTTGGATTTAGACCGGATTTTTTGCATTATAAATCCCGGACACACCTCTAGATAGTATTTTTGCAGTTTTTGAAATTTTCGAAAATTTTGACATTTTTTGGAAAAACCATAAGACTATAGCCTTGGAAAACTCAATTTTGAAATTTTGGATTTAGACCGGATTTTTTGCATTATAAATCCCGGACACAGTCTCTAGATAGTATTTTTGCAGTTTTTGAATTTTCGAAAATTTTGACATTTTTTGGAAAAACACCTAAGACTATAACCTTGGAAAACTCAATTTTGAAATTTTGGATTTAGACCGGATTTTTTGCATTATAAATCCCGGACACAGTCCTCTAGATAGTATTTTTGCAGTTTTTGAAATTTCGAAAATTTTGACATTTTTTGGAAAACCACCAAGACTATAGCCTTGGAAAACTCAATTTTGAAATTTTGGATTTAGACCGGATTTTTTGCATTATAAATCCCGGACACAGCTTCTAGATAGTATTTTTGCAGTTTTTGAAATTTCGAAAATTTTGACATTTTTTGGAAAACCAGCAAGACTATAGCCTTGGAAAACACAATTTGAAATTTTGGATTTAGACCGGATTTTTTGCATTATAAATCCCGGACACACCCTCTAGATAGTATTTTTGCAGTTTTTGAAATTTCGAAAATTTTGACATTTTTTGGAAAAACACCAAGACTATAGCCTTGGAAAACTCAATTTTGAAATTTTGGATTTAGACCGGATTTTTTGCATTATAAATCCCGGACACAGCCTCTAGATAGTATTTTTGCAGTTTTTGAAATTTCGAAAATTTTGACATTTTTTGGAAAAACACCAAGACTATAGCCTTGGAAAACTCAATTTTGAAATTTTGGATTTAGACCGGATTTTTTGCATTATAAATCCCGGACACATCCTCTAGATAGTATTTTTGCAGTTTTTGAAATTTCGAAAATTTTGACATTTTTTGGAAAAACACCAAGACTATAACCTTGGAAAACTCAATTTTGAAATTTTGGATTTAGACCGGATTTTTTGCATTATAAATCCCGGACACACCCTCTAGATAGTATTTTTGCAGTTTTTGAAATTTCGAAAATTTTGACATTTTTTTGAAAAACACCAAGACTATAGCCTTGGAAAACTCAATTTTGAAATTTTGGATTTAGACCGGATTTTTTGCATTATAAATCCCGGACACACCCTCTAGATAGTATTTTTGCAGTTTTTGAAATTTCGAAAATTTTGACATTTTTTGGAAAAACACCAAGACTATAGCCTTGGAAACTCAATTTTGAAATTTTGGATTTAGACCGGATTTTTTGCATTATAAATCCCGGACACACCCTCTAGATAGTATTTTTGCAGTTTTTGAAATTTCGAAAATTTTGACATTTTTTTGGAAAAACATAAGACTATAGCCTTGAAAAACTCAATTTTGAAATTTTGGATTTAGACCGGATTTTTTGCATTATAAATCCCGGACACAGCCTCTAGATAGTATTTTTGCAGTTTTTGAAATTTCGAAAATTTTGACATTTTTTTGGAAAAACACCAAGACTATAGCCTTGGAAAACTCAATTTTGAAATTTTGGATTTAGACCGGATTTTTTGCATTATAAATCCCGGACACACCCTCTAGATAGTATTTTTGCAGTTTTTGAAATTTCGAAAATTTTGACATTTTTTGGAAAAACACCAAGACTATAGCCTTGGAAAACTCAATTTTGAAATTTTGGATTTAGACCGGATTTTTTGCATTATAAATCCCGGACACACCTTCTAGATAGTATTTTTGCAGTTTTTGAAATTTCGAAAATTTTGACTTTTTTTGGAAAAACCCAAACTATTGCCTTGGAAAACTCAATTTTGAAATTTTGGATTTAGACCGGATTTTTTGCATTATAAATCCCGGACACACCTTCTAGATAGTATTTTTGCAGTTTTTGAAATTTCGAAAATTTTGACATTTTTTGGAAAAACACCAAGACTATAGCCTTGGAAAACTCAATTTTGAAATTTTGGATTTAGACCGGATTTTTTGCATTATAAATCCCGGACACACCCTCTAGATAGTATTTTTGCAGTTTTTGAAATTTCGAAAATTTTGACTTTTTTTGGAAAAACCAAGACTATAGCCTTGGAAAACTCAATTTTGAAATTTTGGATTTAGACCGGATTTTTTGCATTATAAATCCCGGACACACCCTCTAGATAGTATTTTTGCAGTTTTTGAAATTTCGAAAATTTTGACATTTTTTGGAAAAAAACACCTAAGACTATAGCCTTGGAAAACTCGATTTTGAAATTTTGGATTTAGACCGGATTTTTTGCATTATAAATCCCGGACACACCCTCTAGATAGTATTTTTGCAGTTTTTGAAATTTCGAAAATTTTGACATTTTTTGGAAAAACACCAAGACTATAGCCTTGGAAAACTCAATTTTGAAATTTTGGATTTAGACCGGATTTTTTGCATTATAAATCCCGGACACATCCTCTAGATAGTATTTTTGCAGTTTTTGAAATTTCGAAAATTTTGACATTTTTTGGAAAAACACCAAACTATAGCCTTGGAAAACTCTATTTTGAAATTTTGGATTTAGACCGGATTTTTTGCATTATAAATCCCGGACACACCCTCTAGATAGTATTTTTGCAATTTTTGAAATTTCGAAAGTTTTGACATTTTTTGGAAAACACACAAGACTATAGCCTTGGAAAACTCAATTTTGAAATTTTGGATTTAGACCGGATTTTTTGCATTATAAATCCCGGACACACCCTCTAGATAGTATTTTTGCAGTTTTTGATTTCCAAAAATTTGACATTTTATGGAAAAACACCAAGACTATAGCCTTGGAGAACTCAATTTTGAAATTTTGGATTTAGACCGGATTTTTTGCAGTTTAAGAAATTTCAAAAATTTGGACTATTTTTGTAAACACACCTGAACTATAGCCTTTTGAAAACTCAATTTTGAAATTTTGAATTTTGGACCGGATTTTTTGCATTATAAATCCCGGGCACATCCTCTAGATAGTATTTTTGCAGTTTCTGAAATTTAGAAAATGTTGACATTTTTTGGAAAAACACCTGAACAATAGCCTTGGAAAATTCAATTTTGAAATTTTGGATTTAGACCGGATTTCTTGCATTATAAATCCCGGACACATCCTCTAGATTGTATTTTTGCAGTTTTTGAAATTTTGAAAATTTTGATATTTTTTGGAAAAACACCTAAACTATAGCCTTGGTAAACTCAATTCTGAAATTTTGGATTTAGACCGGACTTTTTGCATTATTAATCCCGAAACAACCTCTAGATAGTATTTTTGCAGTTTTTGAAATTTCGAAAATTTTGACTTTTTTTGGAAAACACCTAAACTATAGCCTTGGAAAATTCAATTTTGAAATTTTGGATTTAGACCGGATTTTTTGCATTATAAATCCCGGACAAACCCTCTAGATAGTATTTTTGCATTTTTTAAAATTTTGATAATTTTGATTTTTTTGGAAAAACACCTAAACCATTGCCTTGGAAAACTCAATTTTGAAATTTTGGATTTAGACCGGATTTCTTGCATTATAAATCCCGGACACACCCTCTAGATATTTTTTTTGCAGTTTTTGAAATTTCGAAAATTTTGACTTTTTTTTGGAAAACACCTAAACTGTAGCCTTAGAGAACTCAATTTTGAAATGTTTGATTTAGACCGGATTTTTTGCATTATAAATCCCGGACACATCCTCTAGATTGTATTTTTGCAGTTTTTGAAATTTTGAAAATGTTGACATTTTTTGGAAAAACACCTGAACAATAGCCTTGGAAAATTCAATTTTGAAATTTTGGATTTGGACCGGATTTCTTGCATTATAAATCCCGGACACATCCTCTAGATTGTATTTTTGCAGTTTTTGAAATTTTGAAAATTTTGATATTTTGGAAAAACACCTAAACTATAGCCTTGGAAAACTCAATTCTGAAATTTTGGATTTAGACCGGATTTTTTGCATTGTAATTTCCGGACACGCCCTCTAGATAGTATTTTTGCAGTTTTTGAAATTTCGAAAATTTTGACTTTTTTAGGAAAAACACCTAAACCATAGCCTTGGAAAACTGAATTTTGAAATTTTGGATTTAGACCGGATTTCTTGCATTATAAATCCCGGACACACCCTCTAGATAGTATTTTTGCAGTTTTTAAAATTTCGAAAATGTTGACTTTTTTTGGAAAAACACCTAAACTATAGCCTTGGAAAAGTCAATTTTGAAATTTTGGATTTAGACCGGATTTTTTGACATTTCTCTGACATAGGACAGAAGGGAATTCCATGTTTTGGTAAGTAAGACCGTAAAAGATGATGAATAATATACAGTGTGATGAGGAGGGATATAAAGGCCAATGTGCTGATTAGATCTAATGTCAAGATTGTGTGTGTCGGATAGTCTGATGAAGCGGTGTGATAAATTATTAGGCGATGATGTGTGAAGAATTTTGTAGAAAATGTATAGGGAATGGACAGCTCTTCAATCTCTTAGACGAAGCCACGATAATTGTTCCAGGGACGGTGTAACATGGTCAAATTTGCGAACACCACAAATAAAACGTGCGCAAGAATTATGTGCTATATGTTGAGTTTTATTCGAAAACAAAATAAAAAATTGTGGACGTTAGAACTTTAAAAACTTTTAAACTTTAAAATTAGACAAAATTATACATACTAGTGGTCGCCCAGCGGTCGAAATTCGACCACAATTCATTAAATTTTTACGTTTGTTACAATTTATACACGTTAGTTATGCATTAACTTTCGATTTATTTTAAAAATACGAACGATAGAAAATATGTGGTATAGCTTGGCTAAGCAATATTTAAAAAAACAATAACGCGTCGTTTGACATTTGTATACTATTTATACCACTTAAATATTTTGCATTTGGCCTATTATTATGTGTACGGGAATATATATCCCTTCTTTGTCTCTCACTCCGGCCCGTCAATGTTCTATGTCGAGGCATAGTGAAAGTAGGTGCGAATATCTAAGTATCAAAAAATGTAATGAAATTTCTGAAACCAAGATTAGACAGGGTTTAATTTAAATTTAAATAATAAAATATACTCATTTTTTTAAACCACTAATAATAAATACGCGAGAGTAAGTCAATTCACATTGCTGCTGCACAATTTTGTTTTTACAACAATGCACTTTCAGTATGAACGTAAACAAATGAATGAGTAATACACATAAATTCCTTAGAGACAATTGTTTTATTTAATTTATTAGTAACATATATTATTCATAAATTTTATTTTTCTGCTCTCCTCCTCTGTATGAACTTTAATTATGCAAAATATCACACTCCTCCGTGTGCATAATATGTTTAGAAAGGGGTACAATGTATTTCCTTCACGTGTTAATATACATATTAATTTTTGTCATGGTCTTGTTAGGTGTCTACTACTACTACTAATAATAATAATAATAATAATAATAATAATAATAATAATAATAATAATAATAATAACAATAATAATAATAATAGCTTTATTACTCTATTCAGTAGTAGTAATAATAATAATAATAATAATAATAATAGCTTTATTTCCACATTCTGGACTCGGTTAACCATAGCAAATCTGAAAAGACTGGAAATGGTCAAAATTGCCAACCACCGGAGAGTACTTAGGGTTTCAAGGTCAACGAGCTCCCGACTCATATACCATCTAACCAAGACTGATTTCTTCATCAGAGAAATAGCGTTAAAATGTAACCTGCCACACACCCAGGTGAATGGAGAAGACTAATTAACAATGAACTACATGGCCTTTATTGGAAGCCAGATATAATAAGAACAGTTAAGTATCATAGACTGCGATGGGCAGGACATGTTGCACGTATGAGGAATGAAAGACTTGAATGGAAGCTTCTTGTAGGAAAGCCAGAGGGAAAACGCCCAGTTGGTAGACCAAGAATGAGGTGGGAGAATAACATTAACTATGATTTGAGGGAAGTAGATTATACAGGCAATGATTGGAAAGCATTAGCTCAGGATAGGGGTGTATGGATAGCTTATGTCCGCGCGGCCATGAACCTATGGGTTCAATAGTGCCAGTGAGTAAGTAAGTAGTAGGCCTAGTAGTAGTAGTAGTAGTAGTAGTAGTAGTAGTAGTAGTAGTAGTAGTAGTAGTAGGACTTTATTAGACAAAAAGTAAGATATTTACAATATCATTTACAAATATCGGTCGCACGGGCAGTAAGCCGTACGTGGTGTTGACAGTCCGTTACAATAAAGTAATAATTGGTAGAAGTGTAAAGAAAAATAAACAACAAAAAATCAATAACATTACAATTACATAAAGAAAACACAATAATATTACAATTAAATAATAACACAATAGCATTATACACTAAAAAACATTAACATTACAATTACATAAAGAAAACATAATAATATTACAATTAAATAATAACACAATAGCATTATACACTAAAAAAACATTAACATTACAATTACATAAAGAAAACACAATAATATTACAATTAAATAATAACACAATAGCATTATACACTAAAAAACATTAACATTACAATTACATAAAGAAAACACAATAATATTACAATTAAATAATAACACAATAGCATTATACACTAAAAAAACATTAACATTACAATTACATAAAGAAAACACAATAATATTACAATTAAATAATAACACAATAGCATTATACACTAAAAAACATTAACATTACAATTACATAAAGAAAACACAATAATATTACAATTAAATAATAACACAATAGCATTATACACTAAAAAAACATTAACATTACAATTACATAAAGAAAACACAATAATATTACAATTAAATAATAACACAATAGCATTATACAACTAAAAACATTAACATTACAATTACATAAAGAAAACACAATAATATTACAATTAAATAATAACACAATAGCATTATACACTAAAAAAACATTAACATTACAATTACATAACGAAAACACAATAATATTACAATTAAATAATAACACAATAGCATTATACACTAAAAAAACATTAACATTACAATTACATAAAGAAAACACAATAATATTACAATTAAATAATAACACAATAGCATTATACACTAAAAACATTAACATTACAATTACATAAAGAAAACACAATAATATTACAATTAAATAATAACACAATAGCATTATACACTAAAAAACATTAACATTACAATTACATAAAGAAAACACAATAATATTACAATTAAATAATAACACAATAGCATTATACACTAAAAAACATTAACATTACAATTACATAAAGAAAACACAATAATATTACAATTAAATAATATTACAATTAAATAATAACACAATAGCATTATACACTAAAAAAACATTAACATTACAATTACATAAAGAAAACACAATAATATTACAATTAAACAATAACACAATAGCATTATACAGTAAGAGATCAAACTCTATATTCTTTCAAAATTCGGTAATATGATAAATTCTCTCCTCTTTGTTAAATTAACTAATGTTATGTGGATGGAAACAAATGCTAAAAACTGGAAAAGCGAGCTACTATTTCAATTGAATCAAAATAAAAGTTTCTTGTTAAAATGTACACGTTATGTAAACAGTGAATAGCAATCCTTGTTCTACTTTATTTAGCACGATTCGTCTCTGGTCAAAATTATATTTGCTAAAACATTATCACAACAAAAGCGTTGTGTTCAGTTGACAAAACGTGGATATCAAGTGTTTGTACAAGAAATTTTATAAAATACATCCAGTTGGCGGTGAAGTGCTTACATTCCGTGCTAGAGGACACTCTCTGCCACATCCAGTCTGGAAATGCGTCTGTAAATATACGTTTTACGTTATTTAAATATTATTTTATTTGTATTTCAATTGTAAATTTTTCGTCTGTTCTATTTCGATAAAACATAAAAATAAATACACAAACTAAATAGTCGGTTTTCATTTGTTTTTTATTATAATAATAAATTTCAATTCTCTTCCATCAACGTCAGAGGGTGTCAGACTATAACATAATTCAAAAACATATTAAAGAAGTACTTTACAAAGAAGTAACAAAAGTCTTTATTTTTCCAGCTTCCTTTTTATAAACTTTTTTTCTGATTTTATAAAGATTTATTAAGATCAGAAAACTAAATATATATGATGAAAGTTAAAAATTAAATTGTACTTGTTGGTAGGTGCCGTCGTCCTCAACTTTGTTAATATATTGTATATAAAATTAACTGGAGCGCTTTCGGAAGTTACCTTCCATCTTCTGCAGGTTGAGTTTCTGCTACTTGTTGTTGTTGTGTACGGTGATGTATTACCCGTTTAGGGAGTAAGCGCAGTTGTTGACGGGGGGCACTGCAGTCGTGTTTATGCAGGAATAGAACACGTGACACTGATATCTATGAGTGCAGAGGGGAATGGGACGTGGGACGCTGACAGTATACACTGCCTTATATGACGTCACGGGTAGTAACAAACAGAGCTTCGTAATTCTTCCGGGTGCAGAGATATTTTGAATGACTAATATACTCCAACTGTTTGTAGCAGCAACTGACATGTTTTTGACGATCTCACAACAAGTAGCAGAAACTCAACCTGCAGAAGATGGAAGGAAACTTCCGAAAGCGCTCCAGTTAATTTTATATACGATATATTAACAAAGTTGAGGACGACGGCACCTACCAACAGGCACAATTTAATTTTTAACTTTCATCATATGACTTCACCTCAACGGAATTTGATATTAGTATTGAACTAAATATATGCTCACACGTAATAGAATAGTAATAAATGGGAATGAACAATGAACAAAAAATTAAAAATACTTGTAGATGTAGCAGAAATTAAATAGGCTATTAAATAACTAACTCACTGGCACTATCGAACCCGTAGGTTCATGGCCGCGCGGACATAAGCTCTGCATACATCCCTATCCTGAGCTAATGTTTTCCAATCATTCTCTATATAATCTACTTCCCTCAAATCATAGTTAATGTTATTCTTCCACCTCATTCTAGGTCAACCAACTGGACGTTTTCCCTCTGGTTTTCCTACAGGAAGTTTCCATTCACGCCTTTCATTCCCCATTCGTGTCACATGTCCTGCCCATCACAGTCTACGAGACTTAACTGTTCTTATTATATCTAGTTTTCTATAAAGACCATGTAGTTCGCTGTTATGTAGTTTTTTTTTTTTTTCCCCCATTCATGAGCCTTTGGCATGACTTCACTGACGTAGTCCCCGCTCGGAGAAACGAATGGGGTACTATTTGACCTCCGGAAAATTTTACCCCAGTGGAACCCATGTCCGCATTTATTGACGGTTGTGATCGTCACTCTTTCGACCAAGGTACTTTATTCGTCTGGCTTATCACCTTCGAACAGTCCGGCATGGGTAACCCCCCTATAGACAGCAATGATACCTCCAGCATAGCTCTCGGGATCATTTAGCAAGCAAGCCACTTCACCACGACAAGGTAAAGATACCATGGAGGGTTTAATTAGGCTATTAGGTACAATAATTATAAAAAATGAAGTGCAGAAAGAAATTAGACATAGACTCATCTTCGGAAACGCATGCAATTATAAGTTTATACGATAATGCATTCTAATACGACATATGATTTCCAAACTATCTAAAAAATAATCAATTGAGTTGGTGTTTACTTGATGAAAATCCATATTTATTAATTAAATAAAAATAAAACGTAGTTTTATTTGATTTTCATATTTATTATATAATTCAGTGACAGCTGTTTCGGTACACTGTACCTTCTTCAGACTTGTTAACAAATTATGAATTGTGTTCCAACTGATCTAAGCAACAATACAACAATATTTATTCAAATTTTTAAATTTAACAAAGGGGATTCATTCAAATCAAGTTGAGAATTTAACAAAAGATCTTTTGGAGGCTGTAGAAATTAATAAATTTAAAAGTAGTAAAAAACTGTTGAATTCTCAACTTGATTTGAATGAATCCCCTTTGTTAAATTAAACAATTTAAATAAATATTGTTGTATTGTTGCTTAGATCAGTTGGAACACAACTCATAATTTGTTAACAAGTCTGAAGAAGGCACAGTGTACCGAAACAGCTGTCACTGAATTATATAATAAATATGAAAATCAAATAACACTACGTTTTATTTTTATTTAATTAATATCTAAAAAATGTTAAAATAAAACTGTATAATATGGGGATTCCTTGAGTTATATTAACGAAAAACATGATCCCTTATTTTATGAGACGAAAAAAGATTAAGAGTATTTGATAATAAAGTGCTTAGAAAATGTTGGGGCAAAAAGAGACGAACATACGGGTGAATGGAGGAAACTAGAAGTCGTGATAGAGTAGGAACAGTTAAGTATTTTAGTCTCTTACACTGTATTAAGCAGGACACAAGATACGAATTGCGTATCAAAGAGGACATGAAAACTCCTTGTAAGAAAACCAGAAGGAAAGCGTCTAGTGGGTAAGTACAATTGATATTATGTAAGATTTGAAGGAGATTAATAACACTGAGAAACATTTTTTTTGATCTCAGAAAGAAAAATATGTGATTCTGATAGTATTTTTCTCCTGAATTCAAATATGATATCGGTTTTTCTCCATCGCACAAGGTTTCCGAGAGGCAGGAATTTATATTTTCAAACACTTTAATATTTTCTACATTCGTAACTACACAATATTCTAACATTCGGCCTCACCTAGAAAGTAAGAAATGACGATTTTCTGCTACATTTCGTCTGCGGAGCATCCCTCTTGATGTCCAACAATAATCGGCCAGCATATTAGGATTCCATTTGCCTTGATATCTCTTTTCCATAGCTGAAATCTCCTGAGTTAGCTCATTTGGTTTTATTTTACAATGGACAAATGGACGAAAAAACGTTTATTAAAAATAATTATTTAAATCCGTAATTGAAATTGAAATAAAAAAACTGTGGGTGATGAACAAATTCCGAATACATATTTGAAAACACGATCAAAAAAGCTGTATTAAATACAACTATTTGTACTCATGAGACAAAAATCATGTTGCCCAGTGTTATAGAAGGAATTCTTTTCAAAATTTATCTCAGGATAAGGGAGTATGGAGAGTTAATATATGTGCGGCCATGAATCTCCGGGTTTGATAGTGCCAGTGAGTTAGTATTTAGGATCGATTAAGATTTGTATTTTTTATTATTATTTTATTAGTGCAATATCAATACCTATACATTCCTTCGGAATTAGCT
Organism: Diploptera punctata; assembly: GCA_030220185.1. NCBI lineage: Eukaryota > Metazoa > Arthropoda > Insecta > Blattodea > Blaberidae > Diploptera > Diploptera punctata. Next base: position 159,632 of record JASPKZ010002726.1, on the reverse strand, counting down.
TCTTCTTCTTCGGCTTTCTCCCATTATAGGTTTGCCGTCTTTGTTTTACATTTATTTCTATCATTCCAATCTCCTTCTTCCAAATTCCCATCATCCATTATAGTTCTGACGTAGGTTTTCCATTTACATCTTGGTCTGCCACGTTTATTTCTTCCAGGGGGTATATATTTTTTGGCCATCTTTCATTTTCCATTCTTTGTACATGGCCATACCATTTAAGCGTTTGATTTTCAATCCTCTTAACAACAGATGTGGTGACATTCATTTCTCTCCAAAGGAATTAATTTCTTATTTTATCCTGTCTTGTTTTTTGGAGGCTTCTTCTAAAATAATCAAATTCAACTGTTCTAATTTTATTCTTTTTTAATTCCGTCAAATACCAAGTTTCACTTCCATATGACAAAATATTCTGAATTATGCTATTATAAATTTTCATTTTAGTTTCCTTTGTAATATTTTTGTTCCAAATTATTCCATGTAATGTCTTAGTTGCATTTTTTGCCATTGCAATTTTAGTCTGTACATCTCTCTCACAGGTACCTAAACTTGTAATTATTGACCCAAGATATTTAAAAAGTTCACTTTTTTTATTTTACCTCTTTTGAGTATGAGGCCATCCACATCCATTCCCAAACACATATATTCTGTTTCCTGTAAATTTATATTCAGTCTCCATTTTTTATATTCTTCCATTAGTTTATTTATCACTTATTTCATATATCGTCTTCATCCCCTGCAAAAATTATTTGATCATCTGCAAACAATGAACGTCATATTTTCCTCCTATAGGAATACGCATTTCAGAACATTTTATACCATAAATTAAGAGTCTGGTCTAAATAAATGTTAAAAAGAATTGGTGATAAACTGCATACCTGCTTTAGGCCTTTATTCACCGTGAATTCGGAATTAGCTAACTTGGTATAAAACATTTCGCTCTTATCTATTTCCATGTATTTACATATCTAGGAAAAATGCACTGTCACGTATTGAGTTATTTTGTATATGAAAGGCAGACACAATGCAGGAATAACATTTGTATGGAAGGAAGATGGGACGTGTTGTATTGGTCGCACAACTTACACCTCGCTTATTGATTGCTCGCTGCGGAATGAAGATGGATTGACTCCTGGCTGGTTATTCACACCCGCATCGCGTCTTTTTTTAACATGAAAATGCGCTAAAAACGATACTAGGGGACCATGGTGATTGATTGTCAACTGTTGAGGCTAAGTTACTCCGATCATTTCAACACAAATGATGTAGAGATTTCAGAGACCCACAAATTACACAAAGCTCGTAAATCCACCCCTCTATATCCACTCATCAATATATCTGCATAAAGTATATATTTTACTATTTCCAAACGCATATAATTATACAGGGTGAACCGTAATTACACCGACAAATTTCAGGGACTGATTCCTGACTGGAGATGAAGGAAAAGAAGTCCTATAAACATGTGTCCGCAAATGAACGATGTGCGTGGAACGACAAAAAAATCATCTCGGCACACAGTACATAGCATAATCGCATCCACAGAATGTAATCGCTGACGATGGGGCTAAAAAGCTCTGAAACTTATGTTCGACAAAAACAACTCTAAGAGGTAAGAATGAACAGACAAAAGTTTTAATTATCTATTTGTAGTTTGAAGGAATCTGTTCATTATTTACTATTTCTCTTGCTAGAACATGGAATTCACTTCCACCCTATGTCAGAGACTGCCAAACTTTACCATCTTTCAGAAATAAATTGAAAATAAAATCACTAACAGAAACAACTCACTAATATTACTTTTAAAGAATTAATAATGCGTATTTGCATTATTTAATAAAATAGACTTAGGATTTGTTAATATATTTACCTAATGACTTGTATAAAAAGCATAGATTAATTCATTGTAGTTTATTACTTTCTTTGTATTTTTTTTCTTTTCTTTTTATGTATAGTAGATTCGAGCTGTTATTCCTTTTTTTATTCATTGTATCATTGATTTAATTTTAATTGTATTTAGTTTCATTGTATTATTAGACATTAGTTTCATTATTATTCAATATGACAGATAATTAATTGTTCAATGACTATTATTGTAACTTTTTTTTGTATTCATATGTAACATATGTTTGTCCTGTTTAATATGACTATTATTGTAATTTTTTTGTATTCATATGTAACATATGCTTGTTCTGGTGAGTGGAAGCGAAGGCCACATGGCCTTAACTCCACCAGGCTAAATAAATCTATTCTATTCTATTCTATTCTATATTCTACTTATTTGATCGAGAGTCAGTCACTGCTATATAATGCTCTGGTCTGTTCAGAATATTAAAAAAGGAGGAGCTTTCTTTAATATGATAAACAGAAGTAGATAAATATCGAGGTGGAACACGACTGTGACTGGTTGTAAAAAAAATGCATTGAAACGCGATTGGTCACTGACTCCCATTTGGGGCATGAGTTAATAGTCTTCATAAATACAAAATTAACAAGTCAAACTAGGCGCGGAAATTTATCGTTCATAAAAATGTCGCTAGTCCGGAAATTCTATCGCGGTTGATTCAGAATGTCCACTTGTACAATAAAAGGAGGCATTTTGTCCGGATTTACTCAATGTGTCCGAACCTACTACAGATAAGGGTACGTATTGGTTGATTCAGAATGTCCACTTGTACAATAAAAGGAGGCATTTTGTCCGGATTTACTCAATGTGTCCGAACCTACTACAGATAAGGGTACGTATTGCGAGCTTTCATCGAATTGAGGTCCACATATTGAATTACAATATTTTCAGGATTCAAAGAAAAGTGGTACAAAAATATATATATAAAATATACTACTAATGCAACATTTAGAAATTGAGAGAGGAGTGAAAAAATTAATGATCCACTTTAGTCCAATGAATGTGACCTGAATTACCCGAAATTATACTATTTAATAAAATAACTCAGTACTATCTGATGTAACACAAAAGCGGTAATACTGAACAATAATCATACTTATTTATGTACATCTATCCATAGTAATTCTGCCCGAGGGCAGGTCTTTCACTGCAATCGTAGCATTTTCATGCTATGCTTTGCAGCTTTACTAGGGGATTTATAAGTGTGGTAGCTTCCCGTTGCTTTCCACACTGGTGAGATAAGGATGATGATGATGATGATGATGATGATGATGATGATGATGGCTGGATGATTTTCGGGGAACGTTGGGCCCTAAGCTTCCTGACATTTGTCTTACAGGTGAGGAAAAATCCTGAAAAAAGCTCACCTCTGAGCCTGTCCCGACCGCGAATCGATTCCGGGCCCGCTGCGTGACAGCGTTGGACGCATTTTATGTACATATTAAGATAAAATATCACTGTGCCTTGAATAATACTGTAACAAATGCGTTAAAATGTTTTTTTTTTTGGTCGATGTGACTAATTTCTTATACTTACCAATATTGTTGTTACTGGAAGTAAGTCAACGTTCCCACATCTAACCTGGTTGCTATGCAAACAAAAGAAATCGCAATGCCGATATGGACTCAAAAAGCACGCGTTCGGTAAGTAAAATAAAATATTTCTTGAATGTTTTGTACACTAACTCGTACCTTTCTTAAGACTTTTCCGGAATTAATGCAGAACATCCCATTCTCCAGGCTTCTTCAATTTCTCCATCATCTACCATGACTCCTTCCACAATAAAATTATCAACCAGATTCTAATCACGGTACTACATATAAAAATGTCTCCACAGCCAACAATCCTTGCTTATAATAAAACAAATGAAAAGCTACATAGCAACGATCACCAAATGTTTCTTTCTCATAGAAGTCATTTACATCCAACCAATATTTTAATTCATTTATTACTATATTTAATAAAAATTAGTCACATCGACCAAAAAATAGTATGCAATACACATGAGGTAAGCCGTAACAGATCTCGAAAATTGAAAAAACTCGGCGCAAGCGCCTCTTTTTTTTCAAACTTTTATCTCGATCAGTAACAAGTGCTTACCTCACTTGTATCGCAATATACTATTAAAGGAGAACACACAATAATTACATTGGATGAGACCAGCCTCATGGACTAGTTGTCAGCGTTCCTAACTACTGTTCATGAGGTCACGAGTTCGATTCTCGGTCAAACCACAGGATTTTTTCTTAAAGGTAATTATTCCTGCTGTTGCCCATGGTCTGAAAATTAGGTTAAGAACTCTCCTGGCGCTACATTATCATTTATCACCCCTCATCTCATCGGGGTAACGTAACTCCGCCTTCCAGGTATCCCAACCTAAGAAATAGATTATAATTCCGCCAATTCTAGGGGAGAAAGCCAGAAATGTCATAAAAGACAATCTGGTGGCATTAGACAAAAAATAAACGTTTTTACAAGCAGTTGGACAATAATACGTAAAAACGAAGAAGGAAGACAGCTCTTGAATGGAGTTCTATCTGGATTCACAGCATATAGCTCTATACGTATCTTAATGACAGCAGGCAGCACTCTCTTCTAATTTTAATTATTCATTTTCCATTGACCTGCCAGTAATGAGCCCATTTTCCTCCGTGACCCGATTTTCCCCGGTCTACCCTAATTGATTTTCTTTTAATCGATTAGGAAGGCGATGCATTAAACTTCCCTTGTTAGAGCGTCTATCAGTTCGATACTCTTTCTCTCTTTATTTAATCAAATGTTTCGTTTCTGTATTGTGCTTAAAGGTATTTTATTTTACGAGTTTGTTTGTTTATTTACTTAAAACAGAAAAACTAGACGTGCTTTAAAGATTTCCTTAGCTGACGTAAACATGGGGATGAAAGTCAATTTTGCAAGGAAAGAGTTTAGCGATTGGTATTTCTTGTCACTTGGAACACTCTTGGGTTTTAAGATGTTGATATATGACGCTAAAATTCCAGTGGTCGTACAGTGACATCCATACGACAGGCTATGAAAAATTGCGTATCCTAACGCGTGCCAACCTTCCAGAAGCTAAGTCAGCGACACGAATACAGATTACTGCCAACACCAGCCTATAGAATGTCCTGCCGACATCCCTATTCTTATCGGGGAAAAAATCCCCAAGAAATTTGTATTGAAGATGCATTAGCTGCTATGTAAACAACATACAATAGGTCTCTACTTTTTTTTATTGTGGATAATAATAAAAATAATAATAATAGATAGATATCATCTTCATCATCCGGTATCATGGCAGCTGCCGCCGTCTTCCGGAAACCAAACGCTCCTCTTTGTCCATCCACTGATCTTCCTCCAATTCTCTTATATTCATAGCTGCTTGTACTCCTTCTATCCAAGTTTTCTTCGGTCTTCCTCTCTTCCTCCTTTCCATTGGGATCCATTCCATAACAATTTTAGGCAATCTTTGCCCTGGCATTCTTTTGACAATCCATCCATAGTAATTCTGCCCGAAGGCAGGTCCTTCACTGCAATCATAGCATTTTCATGCTGTGCATGCAGCTTTACTAGGGAAATGCAGGTGTGGTAGCTTCCCGTTGCTTTCCACACCGGTGAAGGATGATGATGATGATAAAGATAAGGATGATGATGATGATGATGGCCATATGATTTCGGAGACTGTTTGGGCCTTAAAGTTTTCCAAAAGTTTGGTATTACAGCTGAGAAAAAAAAACGATAAAACCCCCATCCAGAAAAACTGCCCGACCGGGGATCGAACCCGAGCCCGCTGCGTGAGAAGGCAGCACGCTACCTCGAGACCACAACGGTGGACTTAAATAGCCTAATAAATCAATTTCACATAAAATGACACGTTTATTAGAAAGAATTCATCCATAAGAACAATGCAATTTTCTAGAGTATATTTTCAACTATTCTCTAAAACTGGAGCCGAACTGAAGACAAGTCATAATGCAATGTATCAGGAAGATATATTGTAATGTTGAGATGTATTAAATTTAATATCAGTTGTAGATATGGAATGCAAAGTGAAGACGATGTGATGCAAATAAAAGGCATTCTGTTAACTGTTGCCAATACGAACGCGACACGATTTCATCTTCTCTCTTTACAAATTCTATTGAATAGCAGCAGGTGTAGAAACTGCCTCACTTATATTAATATAACTTGCTGTCAACCAATCATATACAGGGTGTAAATGAATTATGCTATTTAACTCATGCCCCAAATGGGAGCCAATGACCAATCACGTTACAATGTTTTTTTTTTTTATTTAAAACCAATCACAGTCATGTTTCGCCTAGAATTTACCAATTAAAGTTTATCATAATAAAGAAAGTACCTCCTTTTTAACATTCTGAATAGGTCATAGCATTATTTTGCAGTGACTGACCCTCCAAGAAATACGGCTACTAGATTGTATATATAGTGCATGAATGTCAACATATACCGCATGTGGGAGTTAATATAAAAACATCTGTAGCAATTGATTATACCACCAAAAAAAAAGAAACCACTGTTTGCACTTTCATAAATGTATTTTTTCCCAGGTAACAATCCAGAAAAATATAATTGTCATATTTACATCATACGACATCAGAAATGAATTAATATACAGTTTGATGTAGCCTATTCATTTTTTTCTCCACTAGAGAGCATTCTTACAATATTGCATTCCTTTGGCAATAAATAGTATGATCTGGTTGCAGTGACGAACAAAAGAAGCAAATGAAGCGTACCAATCGTTTCTCATTAGTTTTCAAACATCACCGTTTACATTAAATATATAAATATTTTAAAATAACTATAGTTAAATAATGATTTGTGAGTAAACAGCTTAATTTTATTCATTAAATAATCTTAACAAATGCCACTCTTGATTTCCAAATTATCATAAGTAATGCCACGAGTGATTTCCAATTTATCTAGAGAATTTGGAAATCAAGAGTGGCATTTGTTAGGACTATTTAACGAATAAAATTAAGCTGTTCACTCACATATCATTGTTTAACTATAGTTATTTTAAAATATTTACACATTTAATGTAAACGGCGATGTTTGAAAACAAATTAGAAATGTGAGATTATGTTCATTCACTGCTGCTTGATCATATTATTTATTGCCAAATAAGATCGCAATATTGTAAGAGTGCACCCAAGTGGAGAAATAATGAAACACATCAAACTATATATCATAATCAACATTATGGGTTATTCATTTATTTTTTTTAGTAAACAACTCAGTAAAATCAAGGAATCTTTTCATTATTTGCTATATTCAATGTATTTGTTCGAGAAAAATAATGCTTTGACCTGTTCAGAACATTAAAAAGGAGGAGCTTTCTTTATCACAAAAGCAGGAGCTGATAAAGAGAAATATATAAAGAGCGAGGTGAAATACGACTGTCATTGGTCGGAAAACAACATTCATTGAAACGTGATTGGTCACTGACCAGCATTTGTGGCATGAGTTAAATAGTCTAGATAAATTGGAAATCACTCGTGGCATTACTTATGAATACATTTACCTGATTATAGAAGGGTTACCAATATGCAATTTGAGATAGGGAACCCAAATTTCAATATATGAGGTAAAATCGATAGGTCAACATGCAGTATATCAATTGTTATAGTCAAGTATAGGCAATAGTCAACTATTCACATAACCAACTGAGCTTTCATCCCCATGTGTAATTTACAGAGGTGAAAATTATTCAGCCAGTGTGTACATGGCAAGTGGTCAGCATGTAGACTCCCACAGTCGTTACATATGGAGCCGCTACTTATGGTAGCTACCAAATTCTTCGCGATGTTGGATAGACACCGGTCCCATACAAGTTGAAATTTAAGAAGAATATTTTTTTCTTCATGGGAATTCGAACCAGAGCATGTCCCGTAGATCTGCCACAAAGCTTGATCACTCTGTACACTTGCCTATATATATAAGGTGAATTAACGCCTGAACCGGAATTCGAACCCCAGACATCTAACTCTATACATTAGCGAAATATCTCCTCGTTATCCAGGCTCCCAGTTTAAATATTAATTTCTCTTCCCTTATATACATATCTCTGTCATTTATACAGAGTGCTCTAAAATTCCCCTTACAAATTTCTAGGACTTAATTAGGGAACTGTGTTGATAATATTTAGCATTTACTATATGGATGCGAAATATGGGCTCTTACTTTAAGGGAGAAAAGGAGATTACGAGTATTTGAGAATAAAGTTCTTAGGAAAATTTTTGTACCAAAGAGAGATGAACAGACAGTTGAATAGAGAAAACTACATAACAGAGAACTACATGGTCTTTATAGGAGGCGATATATAATAAGAACAGTTAAGTCTCGTAGACTGGGATGGGCAGGACATGTGGCACGAATGGGGAAAGAAATACGTGCATGGAAGCTTCTTGTAGGAAAACCAGAGGGAAAACACCCAGTTGGTAGACCAATAATGGGGTGGGAGAATAATATTAACTATCCATCCATCCATAGTAATTCTGCCCGAGGGCAGGTCCTTCACTGCAATCATAGCATTTTCATACTATGCTTGCAGCTTTACTAGGGAATTGTAGGTGTGGTAGCTTCCCGTTGCTTTCCACACCGGTGAAGGATGATGATGATAATGATAAGGATGAGGATGATGGCCATATGAATTCGGGGACCGTTTCGGCCTTAAGGTTTTCCTGACTTTGTCTTACAGGTGAGGAAAAACCCCGATAAAAACCTCACCCAGAAAAACTGTCCCGACCGAGGATCGAACCCGGGCCCGCTGCGTGACAAAGCAGCACGCTACCTCGAGACCACAGCGGTGGACATATTAACTATGATTAGAGTTAAATACATTATACAGGGAATGATTGGAAAACATTAGCTCAGGATAGGGATGTATGGAGAGTCTATGTCCGCGCGGTCATGAACCTACGGGTTCGATAGTACCAGTGAGTTAGTTAGTTTGAGTTAGTTAAGTAATTATAATAAAATTGGAGATTATAGAAGTAATTACATGTTATTAAAATACCTTATGTGGATTTTTTGGTAGTGTGTACTTGGTGCTTGAAGCAGCACTTGGATTGTGCCGACATTTAGACAATGCTTGGGATCTTCATTAATTTGAAGGGCACTTGAGATCAGAATCCTAAATTCAAGCGTTCGTGTTAACAAGACTGTAACAAACGGAGAATTGATCACGTGATACTTGGGTCACATTCCATCCACTCAGCCGCAACACCACATTACATTATTCATTAAACGTACTGATGTATCCACAATACAATTGCAGTGTCTGCAAACGTAACACAAAGGACGAGAATTAACAGCGATTCTATATCTAAATTAGAATAAAAAACCAAAACAGATAGAAATTACGGAAAAACTGCACTTAAACTAGCGTGAAATATTTTTCAAAGTCCTGTAGGACAACAGTGCGCATGCTCCAGAGTTTATAGAGTCAGCGATAAACCCACAATCGAACAATATATAGATTATCATCCTATGAAATTTAAATTATCAATATTTGCTATAAATCCCCTAATCTATGTTAAAAATAGATTATTAATATTAAAATTACCAAACTTTTATTAAAAATGAGTGTACACTTACTTATCACTCCCTAACGCTGATCCAACCAGCGATAATCCAAAGCAGCGATAGATAAATCATAGACTAAGTATTATACTCTGTGGAGAAAATAGCAGTTAGCATCACAATATTGATTAACAGTTTCATAATATTGTGATTTGCATATTTAAATAAATACTTCAAAATTTTCTAATATTGTTATAACAATTGTTTGAAAAAGTTTAAAATATTAAATAATGTTAGTAAATACAGAAGAAGATCTATAGTTTACAACAATATAACTGAAAAATCAAGCGCTAGTAGGAGTGCAGTTGAGCCGAAATGACTTTACAAGTATGTAAACAATTACCTCAGCAATGTATCCAGGAAATTCCTGAAAACTGAATGACAGCTGACGTAAAGATGACGTAAAATTGGAGCTTGTCTACTTTAATTGCTAAAAACAGAATACCTACGTAATTTAAGCGGCCTCTACACGATCAATATTAAGTCAATATATTGGCACAGTATTTCGTACAATAGCTTTACTTGGCCAACCCACACGTGTGCAAAATTATTGTTCAATAAATTACTTCGCGGGTGATACTTGTGCAGTCAACAAGTGGAATAATGAGAAGACATGACACAGAACTGAAATAGTATTGCACAATATTGCCAACAGACGACGAAATATTTACTAGATTGCATAATAAAAACCAAACTGTTTTTGATTGACTCAATATATTGCGCAATATTTTAATGTGATCTATAGAAGCTCAATATTATGTATAGTATGTGAATTCATTGTGCAATACATTGACGTAAATATTGATCTATAGGGGCCGCTTTAGGAAAAACAGGATAACAAAAATTAACGTCGACGATGTCTGCCTAATCTAACCTAGTTAATCTAATCTAACCTACTTAACATAACCAGAATAATAAGTTGGTAATTGGCTGAAGAGAAAAACTGAATAAATATATTGTCATGTGAAGTGGAAGAGAATACCTTATGGTCTCTTAACTCAGGTAAAATAAATATATAATTAAATAAATAATACTTCGTAGCTAGTCTCCGATTCAAGATTCATAGATAGGCATCTTGCAGAGACTAGACGAATTAACTCAATAATAATCTAGAAGAGTGTGTGAACCCACTACAGGCCTTAGAAGATTATTATACTACTTGCGGGCATTATATAAGTTGGAGAAGATTATATAAATAAAATAGAAAATAATTGGGAAAAAAAAACTGCACTTAAACTAGCGTGAAATATTTTCAAAGTCCTATAGAACAACAGTGCGCATGCGCCAGAGTTTATAGAGCCAGAGATAACCCACAATAGAACTACATATCGATTATCATCCTCGATTACTATCCGTCGCTATGAAATTTAAATTGCCAATATTTGTAATAAATTCCCAAATCTACGTTAAAAAAGATATATTAATAATATTAAAATTACCAAACGTTTATTAAAAATCGGTGTACAATTACTTATCACTCCCTAACGCTGATCCAACCAGCGATAGATAAATCATAGACTAAGTAATATACTCTGTGGAGAAAATAGCAGTTAGCATCACAATATTGTCTAACAGTGTCATAAAATTGTGATTTGCATATTTAAATAAATACTTCAAAATTTTCTAATAATGTCATAAAAATTGTTTGAAAAAGATTAAAATATTAAATAATGTTAGTAAATACAGAAGAAGAGCCATAGTTTACAACAATATAGGCCTAACTGAAAAATCAAGCGCTAGTAGAAGTCCAGTTGAGCCAAAATGACTTTATAAGTATGTAAACAATTACCTCAGCAATGTATCCAGGAAATTCGTGAAAACTGAATGAAAGATGACGTAAAATTGGAGCTTGTCTATTATTATTGCTAAACCAGAATACCTACGTAACTAAAGCGGCCTGTACACGATCAATTTTACGTCAATAAATTGCGCAATATTTTGTACAATAGCATTACTTGACCAATCCACACGGTGCAATATTATTGCTCAATAAATTAGTTCGCGGGTGATACTTGTGCAGTCAACATATGGAATAATAAGAAGACAGCAAGTTGTGTGGCTATAGTATTGCGCAATATTGCCAACAGACGACGCAATATTTACTACATTGCACAATATATTGCGCAATCTTTCAATGTGATCTACAGACGCTCAATATTATTGTATGTCAATTATTGTAACATTGACGTAAATATTGACCGTATAGGGGCCGCGGAAAAACTGCACTTAAATTAGTGTGAAATAGTTTCGAAGTCCTATAGGGCAATAGTGCGCATGCGCTAGAGTTTATAGAGCCAGCGATAACCCACAATCGAACCACATATCGATTAACATCCTCGATTCCTATCGGTCGCTATGAAATTTAAATGACCAATATTTGCAATAAATCCCCAAATCCATGACAAAAAATATATTAATGATATTAAAATCCCCAAACGTTTATTAAAAATGGGTGTACACTTACTTATCACTCCCTAACGCTGATCCAACCAGCGATAACCCAAAGCAGCGATAGAAAAATCATAGACTAAGTAATATACTCGGTGGAGAAAATAGCAGTTATCATCACAATATTGTCTAACAGTGTCATAATATTGTGATTTGCATATTTAAATAAATACTTCATAATTATCTAATAATGTTATAAAAATTGTTTGAAAAAGTTTAAAATATTAAATAATGTTTGTAAATACAGAAAAAGAGCTATAGTTTGCAATAATATAACTGAAAAATCAAGCACTAGTAGAAGTGCAGTTGAGCCTGGATTTTTTGGTAGGCCTTTCGGAACTGATTCCATCTTCAGTATAATGCTATTTTGCTACTGACTTGGTCTTGACTATCCTACATAGATACACACAGTATCTCAATGCGTGCACTGTGTATGGTTGAAAACAAAATTAACAAATATAGAATGTGCTATCTGTTAAAATACATTTACTTATTACATAAACATTATAAATTACTTGGAGCTGTCATCATAATTTCAATCTCAGTATCGATACACATAAATTTCTGACGTTTGTAGTAAGTTTAATGCCATTATATTGTAATGCAGCTTCTTTCAAATTTCTGGAAGCAACAGGAAGCGATTTCTTTCTTTTCCAGTACATAACCATTCGAACATTCAAAATAATTGTCAATTTCAACGAAATAATTAGTATCACAATTAACTTCTGTTGTATTATCTTTCTGAGTTTGTCACTTAACTGAATCTCTATTTTACGCTTCTAAATATTTCGTAAAACATGGCTGTCCAAAACATGAACGTCGAATGCTTCATGTGCATGATTCCAGACTCGTTTAAATATCTGTAATTTTATCCTTAGTAACAATTTGACTTTAACAAGGTTTCAAATTACACAACCTCCATGATCTTTCGTCATCAATCATAATTTTTTTGTTCGATACTTTTAACCTCTACGCACTATGTAAGGCACATCTTAGTTTCTAGTCGCGTTATTGAACTCCATTTGAAACGCAACTGATCGAGACCGATAGACAAATGTACTCAGTGATGCATCAATTCAAATTGCTGCCAATAATGTATTAAATCAGAAATACCAACCTTGACAGTAAGTGGTGTTGCCAAATATATCTTAGGAGTACTTTCATATTTGTCGGGTTATTTACGTGAAAGACGTACATGGAAGCTTCTTGTGGGAAAGCCAGAGGGAAAACGCCCAGTTGGTAGACCAAGAATGAGGTGGGAGAATAACATTAACTATGATTTGAGGGAAGTAGATTATATAGGGAATAATTGGAAATCATTAGCTCAGGATGTATGTTAGAGCTTATGTCTTGGGCAGGGGTTTCTCCCGCTTTCCCCTGCCACAAATTTCATTCCACCATTTCTCCAAACTCATTCATTTCATTCATCCGCTCCTGTGACGATGCGTCAGGAGTGGTCGGCCGGCTCCCTTGTAGTTCACAGACCTCTATAAACATAGGGGCTTCATCCCATCTCATTCCTCGACCCGACCCTGAGTTGGACACGAGTTGAGGATATTTATTATTATTATTATTATTATTATTATTATTATTATTATTATTATTATTATTATTATTATTATTATTATTATTATTAGCCGCGGTGGACTAGTGGTTATGCTCCTTGTCTCTGGTGCCGAGGGTCGCGGGTTCAAACCCGGCCGGGGTCGATGGATATTTTTAGAATGCAAAAATCCAAGGAGCAAGTCCTCCGGGAGGGACTTTAAGCCGTGGGTCCCGAGTCTGGAGATTTTCAGGCTCGAAAAAAATCCTTAAGCCTGAATGAAAAGGCCTCTAAGCAAAATTTACCGAATTTTCCCGTCCGAGTACTACCTTGGTTTCCTAGATGTCAGTATGAGGCGGAACGCTGACCACGGACCACTCAAATGACATATATACGAAAACAAGTGTAACTAAATTAGTATGGTTCAAATTCTTCCCTGTAGGGGGAGAGCGCCTAAATCTCTGTTAAGGGAAACATGGGCTTACAAGATTACAAGAAGAAGATGATTATTATTTTTTTGATTCCGGATGAGCCCATGTAGGACTACGCAAAGTACTTAAGGGCGTTTCCTTTGAGCCCAAATTTCTTTCATTATTTTGTTATGAGCTTGTTTTCTATCATCTGTCCAAGTTGTTCCAGTTTCTTTCTTCGGTTTGTCCTCTTGGTCAACTTGCCACTTATTCACCTTAATTCTAAATATATCTCTGTTTGAGATATGTTCTTTAGTAATTCCTGCCAATTTTAAGTCCTTTTTGACTTCGTCCATTATTATTATTATTATTATTATTATTATTATTATTATTATTATTATTATTATTATTATTATTATTATTATTATTTTTAACCGAACGAGTTTCGTATTCAATTAGCAGTGATTAGTTAACCATGGTCTTCAGTTAATTCAAGCGTTATAAGAAACAAAATGACAATGAGGTCTTTATAGTACAGATCGACTTTAGCTCCATCTTGCCATCACTACTTTCAATTACTGCTTTCCCGGACATAAGACGTGACTACTAAAAAAACTACAACACAACATCCCCTCAAAAAAGAAAAAGAAAAACAAAAGCTAACAGGAACAAACGCCTTAACCCCCTTCCTTTTTTTGTTATTTCTTTTTCCTTCCTCTCTTCCCTCCTTGCCTTCTTCCTTAATGAACTCTATTTGTCTGCAATCCTCTACCCATCCTTGCACTTGTTATGCCGAATTTGCTATCTGATCTTTCAGTATGCACGACATTTCTACCAACTGCTGTTATCTTATTATTCATTGCTCCTTTGTTCTTAAAATTTTCCTAATATGTATATTTTAATTGCTTTTCCTGCTTTATTCTCATTTCTCATATTCCTTAAGGGATATTTCCTAAATAAGGGTATATTTTTACGAGATATCCAGGGCTATAACAAACTGTAGATTGATTTTATAGACGATTTTGTTCATACACTTGGCATTTAATATTGGCCAATCCAATTTACAATCCTTGTCCGTTTGAACCAATCAAACTCGACTTTCACTGATATATAGTCGAAATCAAGTTATCCGAATTGATACGTAATTGCTCGGAAATTGTCGCATCTGACTCGTAAATTTCAGAACACAGAAGACCATTCAATCAAGATACTATATAAAAAAATTACAAGCCCTATATATATATATATATATATATATATATATATATATATTTCTTCTTCTTCTTCTTCTTCTTAAACTTAATTTGTAGGATTTTCATCCTGTTTATTTCCAAAATCACTCCTCGGAGGAAGACGTATTGGATGTGCATTCATTGTCTATCCATCTCTTGGCTGGTCTTCCTCTTGTTCTTCTCCCGTCCATTGGTCTATCTTCTTTAGCTCTTTTTTCCAAGCCGGTTTTCTTCCATTCTTTCTATATGACCCTTCCAATATTTTCGTCTATCTATAATATATTTGGTTATGTTTTGAATATGGCATTTATATATATATATATATATATAATGTTATAATTAAATGTTTAACATTGAGCAATGCAAGCTCAATATGGACTGACAAGAAAAATAAATGCCTGGACGGGATTCGAACCCGGATCTCCGAGTATCCGGGTTCGAATCCCGTCCAGGCATTTATTTTTCTTGTCATTCCATATATAGTAGTAGTAGTAGTAGGACTTTATTAGACAAAAAGTAAGATATTTACAATATTATTTACAAATATGGGTCGCACGGGCAGTAAGCCGTACGTGCTGTTGATAGTCCGTTGCAATAAAGTAATAATTGGTACTAGTGTAAAGAAAAATAAACAAAAGCAGCAATAACATTACAATTACATAAAGAAAACACAATAAAAATATTACCATTAAATAATAACACAATAGCATTATACACTAAAAACATTAACATTACATTTACATACAGAAAACACAATAATATTACAATTAAGTAATAACACAATAGCAATAACATTACAATTACATAAAGAAAACACAATAATAATATTACAATTAAATAATAACACAATAGCATTATACACTAAAAAAACATTAACATTACAATTACATAAAGAAAGCACATTAATATTACAATTAAATAATAACACAACAGCATTATACACTAAAAAAAACATTAACATTACAATTACATAAAGAAAACACATTAATATTACAATTAAATAATAACACAACAGCATTATACACTAATTAATTTATATATAATTGTTAATAATTAATGGTATTGCATTTTGATAACATATATTTATTCATGAATGAGTGTTGTCCTTATTTTTCGCGTTTTGTCCAGAAATTTACCGAGGTTTATCCAATTTTCTGGATTTACCAATAACTCGTAGCATGCCAATCTTTCCCGATTTGAATTTAGAAATCTTTCCGGTAATAACTGACGTCTCCAATATTCTAAATCATTACATTTTCCTAATATATGTATCTCATCTTCAAAGTTCCCGCACATTGGACATATTCGCATATCGTGATCGTCGCTAATTTTTAGAAATTTCCATGCCCTAGCCTAAACCAAGCAAGCCCTGATCTCTCCTTAAATCCTAGGTTGAGTATATACGATTCTTTTCCCCAGACGTGTTTTAGGTCTCTTTGTAAACACAGTGAGCGTTTTCCTGTACATTCGGCGAAGGTATCTTGTTGTTTACATCTAAGTACCTCCTCCTTATTTTTCTCCACACGTTCTTGCGATTTTCAGTCCCTTTTTCCCATATCCAGCCCATCCCAATCTTTTGGAGTTCTCTCCTAACCTCGTCTGCCCAAAATTTAACATCAATATGTTTTTAATTTGGTGGTCGTAGCAAATTGCTCTAAGCATTGTTTGTTCACCTTGGATTACTCGCAACCAGTATTTGAGTACACGAATTTTACAGTTAATATCGTCCTGGAATGACCCGAATTCATATAAAATTCCACAGTTAGAAACGGCCTCACTAAGTCCTGTAATATACTTTAGAAAATGCGTATATACCTTATTTAGTATTTCCGTTCTTTGGAAACCCCAAATCTCACTACTATAGTGCATGACTGGCCTGACCATAGCTCCATACATTTTTTCTAATGTGCTGACTGGAATATCAGGCACTCGACCCAGAATACCGAGTACACTGTTAAGTTGTCCCCTCCCTTTAAATAATGCTATATCAATGTGTTTTTTCCACTTTCCCTTCATTTTCAACGTCGTACCAAGATATTCGAAATGTTTCACGTTTTGAAGAACTTGATCTCTGTATTTCCATTCCTCTGTTTTACCATAAACCGTCCCATTTTTAAATGTCATTGTTTTTGTCTTACTAGCATTTACAGTCAATCCCCAATTCCTACAGTATATTTCCAGTAGGTCAAGACCTGTTTGCAATCCCTTGATTGTCTTGGAACAGATAATTAAATCATCTGCATACAACAGGACTGGGATTCTAACATTTCCTATCTCCGGAGCCTCAATTTCTCCTTCTAGCATTACGTCTACAATATCATCAACGAATAGATTAAATAGCATTGGTGATAAAATGCAACCTGTCTCACTCCCCGATTGGCTTCGCTGCTCTCTGTAATGTGCCCTTGGTCTACTTTTATACAAAATTTAACATATTTATAAATTGACATTAAAGCATGTATCATTTTACGAGACAATCCTTTCCGATTTAATTTTTTCCCAAAGTGCGCTTCGGTCCACAGTATCAAATGCCATCTTAAAATCAATGAATGCACAAAATAATTTACCCCCCTTCATTTTCAGATTGTCATCAATTAATGTTCTCAGGACAAATAGGTTGTCCACCGTGGAGTACCCTTCTCTAAAACCTGCCTGATATTTTGAGAGGCCTATTGTTCTCTTTAGCCCATTGTCTGATTCGTTCGTAAAGTACTTTACAATATATTTTTCCGAACACTGACAAGAGACAAATTCCCCTATAACTTTCCGGTATCTGTGCCCCACCTTTCCCTTTGTATAGCGGTTGGATGACACCTGTCGCCCAGGCTTCCGGATAATCTCCTCCATTAAAAAGTTTGTTGAACGCAGTTTCAAAATGTCTAATAATTTATTGGATGATATCATATTTTTCAAGAATTCCCCTGGTATTCCATCAATTCCAGGTGCTTTACCATTCTTTAAACATTTAATGGAAGAAACCACTTCATTTTTCGAAATATCCTGATCCAGTAATTGAATATGAATTGGGTCAGGGATCTCAACTATATTTCCTTGATTATATCTTAACCTCTCATTTCCCAGCACCCTATCAAAGTAACTTCTCCATTCCCCGGGCGTTATTCTTGTCCGATTTATGGACTTTACTTTGAGTTCCCTTATCGCTTTCCATATGTCCGCAATGTTCCCACTTTCAGTCGCGACTCTCATTTCTTCGGATTTCTTATTTTGCCATGCTAGTTTTGTTTCTGCCAATAAGTCTTTATATTCCTTTCTCTCTTGCGCATAATTTTTTCTGCTTTCATCTGTGCTTCTTTCTGAACTTTAAAAGACTACTTTCGACAAATTTCTTCTTCTTTCTACATGCATTATTGTACCACCCTTTGTCTTCTGGTTCATTGCGTATTTAACCTTGAATTTTTCCCCTGCTTTTTGAAAACATTCTGTCAAAGTTTTAATAATTTCCTCCCCGCTAAGATCATTTAATTGCAGATCCTGTTAGCGTTTCCAAACTCCTGTTAAATTCTTCTCTCAGATCCTCGATCCTCGATCCACCTGAAACGGATAATTGGCCGCAATATTGTTGCCACCTCATCATTAACTGTCTCACTAATACCTTTCATATTTAAAATAAGTTTGTTTGGGAAGTGGTGTGATTCGATTCTGGAAACTATACAGAAATTACTTAGGACTGGAATCATGTCTTGTGTGCATATTGAATAATCGATTACGCTACTTCCATTTTTATTAATAAATGTCAGTTCTCCATTTTTATCTTCCCCATATTTACCATTCAGAATTTCAAGTTCAAATGCATCGCAAAAAGCTAACAATTGGTTTCCTTCTGAATTTAAAATCTTATCTATGCTTCTCCTACCCTCACCTCGTGTTTCATTATCATCCGATTTTTATAGTGATATTTTCCTCCCAATCCTACAGTTAAAGTCCCCTAAAATTATTATTCCCGCTTCCGGAAACCTATCTTTTATTCTGCCAACGAGTCAGACAATTCAACGAAAAAATTTGGATTGGCATACTGGAATTTAGTGGTTGGCGATAAATAGACAACAGACACATTTCTGCTCTTTCTGTATGGTAATATATACAAATTGCCTCTTTAAAGTAATATTTACCTTTTTAATATATGGGTCTAAGTTAGCTTTATATAAAATGGCAACACCGCCTGGATATCTACCTCTCTTTCCTCTCTTTTGATTACCCTTAAAATAACCTTATATTACATAGATTTACGCATTCATTAGCTTTTAACCATGTTTCTCCTAGAGCTAATATATCAAAAGTCTCAATAAACTCTACACATCTGTCCATTGAAAGTTTTTGCTTTAACCCTTCGATATATATATATATATATATATATATATATATATATATATATATATATATAGCACATAACGTATTTCCATTTTATTGCTTTGCTTAACCAAAAAAAAATTATATTCATTAAACAATATTTCAGGGGAAGCAATTTTCTCAAGGAATTTCAGGCAGTGTAACATCGATATCAATCCAGTATCGTGAGGAATTTGGGTAACTACAATAGTAATGACTCCAGGTTGAGAAAACTAGCTGTAAGGGATGTAATGTCACTCCTATACTCATCATTTAATCGTCCACCTGTATGATTAAAATGCATGGATTTGAGGCCAGCAGCCGGATGATAGGACAAGGGTATTCTAGCCCTATTGAGCCATGGAGTTTCTTTTTTAAATATTATTTAATTTCGTATCGGCCGCGGTGGACTAGTGGTTATGCCGGGGTCGATGGATTTTTATGATGGAAAAATCCAAGGAGCAAGTCCTCCAAGAGGGACTGTAAGCCGTGGGTCCCGAGTCTGAAGATTTTCAGGCTCGTAAAAGATCCTTAAGCCTGAATGAAAAGGCCTCTAAGTAAAATTTACTGAATTTTCCCGTCCTAGTACTACCTTGGTTTCCTAGATGTTAGTATGAGGCGGAACACTGACCACGGACCACTCAAATGACATCTATATGAAAACAAGGGTAACTAAATTAGTATGGTTCAAATTCTTCCCTGTAGGGGAGAGCGCCTAAATCTCTGTTAAGGGAAACATGGGCTTACAAGGAGATTTAATTTCGTTCACTAAACACTAGCGTATTTTAATATACCAGCGAGTTTTCATCTCTTTGGACAACGATTCTCGTAGCTACGCTCTAGTAGTGAAGTGTCGAGTAGATGAAAACTCTTGTGGTATTTTTATTGTGAATTTTAAAACGAGTAGGCTTAATTGAACTTACAGAAGTGTGAACAGAGACGGTTATTGAGAGATGACTTCTGGACGTTACGACATCTTCCTGAAAAATTAAACACCATTTTAAATGTTCTTTATAGTTAATATGTCCACCGCTGTGGTCTCGAGGTAGCGTGCTGCCTTGTCACGCAGCGGGCCTGGGTTCGATCCCCGGTCGGGGCCGTTTTCTGGGTGAGGTATTTATAGGGGATTTTCCTCGCCTGTAAGACAAATGTCAGGAAAACTTTAAGGTCCAAATGGTCCCCGAAATCATATGGTCATCATCATCAGCCTTCTAATTATCATCATCATCATCTTTCACCGTTGTGGAAAGCAACGGGAAGCTACCACACCTACAATTCTCTAGTAAAGCTGCAAGCATAGCATGAAAGTGCTATGATTGCAGTGAAGGACCTGCCCTCGGGCGGAATTACTATGGATGGATAGTTAATATGAAAGTCATTGTTTTTATTAAGTAACTTCATGGCAGACAAGCCTAGAAGCCCTTTGCTTATCAGCTGGCTTTTATAGCCTCATATTTACGTGTGTCAATCACAGAGATAAAGAATCACCAACCTAGTAAAGATGTAACATGTGATCAGCATATCAGACCTCCACATCCGTTGTTTTCATACAAAACCGCTGTACATTATATATATATAAACTTTGTTAATAATCTTAATGCACTGCCACTGTCCACACATTCTGTTAGTTTAAGATATATATATTAATTGGTGTTTCCCGTATAATGTATCATATTTATATTATTATTATTATTATTATTATTATTACTATTATTATTATTATCGTATCATTATTGTTATTACCCTATAAAATGTTGTTTGTGCATGACATTTACATTGCTACATTTATTGTATCTTTAACTGTTTATAATTAGTACAGTGTATATCTATATTTGTCGAATATTTATTTGTATTTGTGCTGGTTGAGTGGAAGAGAGGGCCTTATGGCCTTAACTCTGCCAGAATAAATAAAGTATTATTATTATTATTATTATTATTATTATTATTATTATTATTATTATTAGTCCTTACCCGTTCTCTGGTTAATGCAAACCAGTTTCCTTGGCAACGACACACTGTCAAGCATTCATTATTTGAATTGCCACTTTGGACTCGGTCAGTTGCAGTTGTGAATCTTGAACCATTAAAATACCAGTAGTAATAGGAGTTTATTAGACTAAAAGTAAGATATATAGAATGTTATTTACAAATATGTGTCGCACGGGCAGTAAGCCGTACGTGCTGTTGACAGTCCGTTACAATAAAGTAATATTTGGTAATAGTATAAAGGAAAACAAAAAGAAAACAATATTACAATTACATAAAGAAAACACGATAATATTACAATTACATAATAATACAATAACATTATACATTAATTAAGTTATGTAGAATTATTAAGAAGAATTAATGGTATTGTATTTTGGTGAGCGTTGTTCTTATTTTCCGCGTTTCGTGCAGAAATTTACACAAGTTTTTCCAATTTTCTGGATTTACCATTAACTCATAGCATGTCAATCTTTCACGATTTGAATTTAGAAACCTTTCCGGTAATAACTGACGCCTCCAATATTCCAAATCGTTACATTTTCCTAATATATGTATCTCGTCTTCAAAGCTCCCGCACATTGGACATATACGCATATCGTGATCGTCGCTAATTTTTAGAAATGTCCATGCCCCTAACCTAAACCAAGCAAGCCCTGATCTCTTTTAAATCCTAGAAAAAATACTTCAATAATACAGAGCAACGGAAATTAGATACATGCGAAAAAAACTGTCAGAAACAAAAGAAGAATTGAAAATAAATCCAGTCCTGATAAAAAAAAATACAAATGAAAATGGCAGACGTCAAAAAAACATTATTACGAAATATTTTTAGTTATAAATCGATAAGAAGTAGAAAACGAGAACGTCCCATTACAACCTTATTTATATCCGCAGTGAGATCGAATCAGGTCAACAAGTAGCCTGATTCCTTGACAGATAGATGATGACGATGTCAGTGATGTAATTATAGAATTTCTTCTTATTTTAATGGTAACAATGCTTAGCTATTTATGTTTCACTTGGAACGAGTAACACGAATTTTGTTTCATCTGTCATTTATAATTCATTGGGTTAAATAAATTATAATATAACATTTTAAAATGTAAGTAAATAACCCACTGACATTGTCGACTCCGGTGGCTCATGGACTGAGCATGATTTCCAAATAATTCCTTGAAAATTCACGCCTCTCAAATATCTTACCTAATTCTTGACCTTCTCTTTGATTTTCCGTTCCTCCAACAAGTCCTGCTCATCGCAATCTATGAGAAAAATAAATATAAAATTATAAAATGAATATCTGTAACTTGTTTATCTACCCCAACTGATTTTCTTCTAAACTCTGAGACTTATTCCAACGTCAGCAAAACGCTGTTTATGTTTATTGCTGGTTATTGCCCCAAATGGGAGTGAATGACCAATCACGTTTCAATGAATTTTGTTTTACAACCATTTACAGTCGTGTTACACCTCGATATTTATCTAATTCTGTTTATTAATTAAATAAAAATAAAACGTAGTTTTATTTGATTTTCATATTTATTATATAATTCAGTGACAGCTGTTTCGGTACACTGTACCTTCTTCAGACATGTTAACAAATTATGAATTGTGTTCCAACTGATCTAAGCAACAATACATCAATATTTATTTAAATTTTTAAATTTAACAAAGGGGATTCATTCAAATCAAGTTGAGAATTTAACAGTTTTTTTACTACTTTTAAACTTATTAATTTCTACAGCCTCCAAAAGATCTAACTTCTTACCTTTATCTTATGATAAGGGTAAGATTATGATAAGGGTAAGAAGTTAGATCTTTTGGAGGCTGTAGAAATTAATTAGTTTAAAAGTAGTAAAAAACTGTTAAATTCTCAACTTGATTTGAATGAATCCCCTTTGTTAAATTAAAAAATTTAAATAAATATTGATGTATTGTTGCTTAGATCAGTTGGAACACAATTCATAATTTGTTAACATGTCTGAAGAAGGTACAGTGTACCGAAACAGCTGTCACTGAATTATATAATAAATATGAAAATCAAATAAAACTACGTTTTATTTTTATTTAATTAATAAATATGGATTTTCATCAAGTAAACACCAACTCAATTGATTATTTAATTCTGTTTATCCTCTTAAACAAAGCTCCTCCTTTTAAATATTCTCAAGAGGTCAGAGCATTATTTTGAAGTGACTGACTCTCCAACAAATACTTTGAATGTAGCAAATAATGAACAGATTCTTTCGAACAACACATTTGATAATTTATGTTCAATAATTGTGTTATTAAATAATGATTTTACGGAGTTGTTTTCTAAAAAAGATAATTGATAACCTATAATGTTCGTTATAATGAACAGTTTGATGTGTTTCATTTTTTCTCTACCAGGGTGTCATTAAACTGACAGTCTCCTGGTTAGACCTGAGGCGTGGTTTCAGGAGAGGTGGATAGCCAGCGTGACGTAAGGAGTCTTATGGTTGGTTCAGAGAAGTGGAGCTGCTGGTGGACCGCGGCGATAGAATCTGGGTGAAGCTTCTCGAGAGTTCAGGTGTGGATGTCAGGGGCTTTCTGAAATATTTACTCGCGCATTGACTAGAAGTCAGAGTGTAAAGAGTTGTAATTGTCAGCGTGTGAAGTCAGTATTGAAGCGGTGGTCAGTGCGAGAAACTGATGGTTATTTGAGAAGCGACAATTAAAAGTGCTAGTGATAATTTAAATTTCTTATTTTTTATAGACTTTATTAAACACAATGTGTACATTTTGATTTTTCAACAGTCCATTGTAATTGTGATGACAGGCTGAGTTCTGCTTTTGCATTTCATTAGGTGGTATTTGGAGCATGGTTCGTACATCTGCAGTCCTCCTTGGGGTCGTGGTATGACGGATTCTGGCATATCTTCCCTTGGAAACCATGCGCGGCGAAGCGTGTGTATAGGTGGCGAAGTTGGAAGTTCAGGCCTTTACACACATCAGTTTTCATCGTTTCTGTGTCCATTATTTCCATCGGTATTGCATTGGCTTTGTTTTGTCTCTCTTTGATGCGTCTTTATATGCCTGGGTTTCTGGTAGATTGAAGCGGAGCTTGATGTCCTCAATGAAGTAGGATTCATGTGCTATTATGTAGGCGTAGCTGTTTCTTGTGTACTTTGAGAGTGACAAAGGCCCTCTTGAGATATCTGGCTTTGATATTCTCCAATTTCTTGAGGTTTGTTGCTGTTAGGTGAGTCCAAATTATCTGAATACCGTATATGGTCGCTGGTGCTACCGTAAGTTGAACAGCGCCATCGCCGTTAGCAGGGACTGGACGATAGAAAGAGTCATTAAGAATTGTAAATAACAATAAAGTATATATAAAAATTAATGTTTGTTTGTTTGTATATTTGTTTGTTTGTTCGTACTTTATGCGCGGTCATACCGTTGATCCGATTGTGATGGGGTTTTTTGCAAAATGTTCAGGAGATTTCCGGGATGAACATAGGCTATAAGAGAGTTGTGATACTGAACTCCTACACCCTTAAAAATTGCCCTTTGTAGTGGAAAACGTAAAAAAAGTAGCTCTTTGGGCGCTTAAATGTCTTATGCTGCCTAAACCATAAGAAATACACAAAATTAATGTACACAGAATTGAATATCTCAAAAAGCTCTTTAAAAAAGTTTATCTCTTACGGATAACTCACAATAAGCATTTTTGTCTTTCATTGATACCAACAGTCTCGCTCCGTAGCCGAGTGGTTAAGGCAAAAAGTCTTGGCGCAGAACTACGGGACTTACGCGGTTCGAGTCTCTATGGGGGAAGAAATTTTTCTCATGGAATGTCGGCCAGTATGGGTCAGAAATGAAATCTAGCTGTGGAAAAAAAAACTGTTTTGACTCACTCTCATCAATTTATAATTGTTATATGACGGTTCTTAACTTTTGTGCAAAGGGTGTACAATTCTAATGTTCATGACAGTGTGACGTCATCATTCACACTTATTGAGCCACAACAGAAGGCTGTAAGAGGTTTTCTTGCGAACTTATTTAATAATATCTAATTATGTCCTAATTTCTGAATTTTATGGTAAAAAAAAAGTAATATATTTTTATCGTCGGCCCATGACATGAGAATTGAACGTTCGGTCAGGACAAGGTCTGCCGGGTATGCTAGTAATTAAAAAAAAAAAAAAGGAAGATTAAAAATTGCAGTGATACTAGCGATGGTTGTTTGAGTTTGTACCTGGTAAAGATTCATCCATCCCTTACATTATACAATATTTATTTTAGAGATACGTAAGAGGTTGCACTATAGCTGAATAAATTAGGAAATGAAACAATTAAATCAAATCTGAATATATTAATATTTAATAACTAGATAGAAGAAAATAAAACACAAAGGAAAGATCACCTTAACAGAATGACAGAGAATAAATTACTAAAGAAGATAATAATTATAGATACCAGCAGATTAGGAAGAGAGATTTTGGTAGACCTCGTAAGATAAAGACAGGAACAGATGATAACGCAAGTCTTGAAGAAAGGAGGAAAAGTACTCTCTGAGGATTGTGTACACCCCTGCCTTAAATGATGCAAAAAAGTTGGTTTTATTAATTAGAGAAGGGAAAAAGATGAAATAAAAAAGGTACGGGGAAACTCCTTGCGGATTTTGTCTCGTTGCATTAGGAAGTTAAATGCAACTCGAGGGAAATTTCACGATACTGCATTGTTCAAAGATTAGAGTTCTTCTCTTAGAAATGTGACATTCTTTTATTGTTTCAAGAAAACAAAATAACAATTCATACTAATGTGGATTACTTAAATTTAAGTCACGTACTTCTACGTAATTAAGGGCAGACATTTTCTGAATTTAATTTAAGATTTGTGAATAAAATGCAGAGCACTGTAAATCATTTTGCATTTCTCTAGGATCCATGTTTAATTGGTCTTCGTATAAATGTCTTGTGACCACTACGTGTTGTTATTTATACAACGACTAGTTACAGGAGCTGAGATTAGTGAGAAGACGGCCAAATTATAACATAGTCATAAGTAATGCCACGAGTGATTTCGAAATTATCGATAAATTCACGACTCACGAAGTGAGGAATGAATTTATCTAGAGAATTTGGAAATCAAGAGTGGCATTTGTTAGGACTATTTAATGAATAAAATTAAGCTGTTTACTCACAAATCATTGTTTAACTGTAGCTATTTTAAAATGTTTATATATTTAATGTAAACGGCGATGTTTGAAAACAAATCTGAAATGTGGGGTTATGTTCATTCACTGCTGCTTGATCATATTATTTATTGCCAAATAAGATCGCAATATTGTAAGAGTGCACCCAAGTGGAGAAATAATGAAACACATCAAACTATTATCATAATCAACATTACGGGTTATTCATTTATTTTTTTTAGTAAATAACTAAGTAAAATCAAGGAATATTTTCATTATTTGCTATATTCAATGTATTTGTTGGAGAAAATGATGATTTGACCTGTTCAGGACATTAAAAGGAGGAGCTTTCTTATCACAAAAGCAGGAGCTGATAAAGAGAAATCGATAAAGAGCGAAGTGAAACACGACTGTCATTCGTTGTAAAAACAATATTCATTGAAACGTGATTGGTCATTGACTAGCATGTGTGGCATGAGTTAAATAGTCATAATAATCTAATATATAAAAATCAATGTTTTGTTTGTTTGTTTGTTTGTTCGTACTTTATGCGCGGCCATACCGTTGATCCAATTGTTATAGGGCTTTTTGCAAAATGTTCAGCAAATTCTCGGGATGAACATAGACTATAAGAGAGTTGTGATACTCAACTCCTACACCCTTAAAAATCGCCCTTCGTAGTGTAAAACATGAAAAAAAGATCTTTGGATGCTTAAATAGCTTACGCTGCCTAAACCATAACAAATACACAAAATTAATGTACACAGAATTGAATATCTCAAAAAGGTCTACAAAAAAGTCCGCGACAGCATATGTTTATCTCTTACGGATAACTCACAATAACCATTTTTGTCTTTCATTGATGCCAAGAAGATCGAGACAAGTACGTAGAGTCTTGTGCCAGTATAGCAGCACATGGCGGGTATTCTTTTATGGATAACTCGCAATAACGAATTTTGTCCTTTAGTTCATTTATGCCAAAAAGATCGAAGTAAGCAGATTCCCGGGCAACACCGGGTAATCAGCACAGGGATCTTAAAATAATTACGATATACATTTATGATTATTTTTCATTTTACTTATTCAACTAATCATGAGAAGAACATTAATGTTTGTCTTTCAGTTAATTTATGCCAAGAAGATCAGGATACGTAGATTCCCGGCGCGCCGTGTATAAACAGCACGGGGTATCTAAAAAGAATTACGATATAAATTTTTCCTCTCACTTATTTAACTAAACATAAAACACATTAATATTCGTACTTCAGCTCGTTTATGTCAAGAAAATCGGGATAAGTAGATTCCCGGGCAATGCCGAGTTATCAGCACAGGGTATTTAAAAAAATATAAATGTATAATTATGTTTCCTTTTACTAAACATAAAAACACATTAATTTTCATTTATTTAGGCGTAGCAGCACACGCCGGGTATTAGCTAGTTAGTAATAATAATGATAATTTATTTATGACCAGCCTCATTGGCTAATGGTCAGAGTTTCTGATTACTGTTCATTAGGTCCCGGGTTCGATTCCCGGTCAAACCATAGGAATTTTTCCTTAAAGGGAATTATTTCTGTGGTTGTCCATGGTCTGGAATTTAGCTTAAGTTTAGGTTAAGAACTCACCTGGTGCTTCATTATCATTTATCACCCATCATATCATCGGGGTAACGTAACTCCACCTTCCACGTGCCCCACCTTCAGAAGTGAGTTACAATTAAGCGAATACCAGGAGAAAAACCAGAAATGTCCTAATGACAACCTGGGATATTGAGAAAAAATGTATATACAGATTTGTAATGTTTACACATCTTTCTGAGTCTAAAGTTTTATTTTCCTTCTCCACTCGTTTCTAGCCATCCATTCCATTCCCTCCAGTCCTCTTGTTCTCATTCCAGTTCTTATTTCTTGCATCCACGAGCTTTGAGGTCTTCCTTTCCTTCTTCTTCCAGGTGGACATAATTCCAATGTTTTCTGGATATAATAATAATAATAAGAAGAAGAAGAATTAATTTCCTAATGGAAATAATAAACATTGCCCACACTGTTAACATTAGTCAATTGTTTATAATGAACACAA
Organism: Diploptera punctata; assembly: GCA_030220185.1. Lineage (NCBI taxonomy): Eukaryota > Metazoa > Arthropoda > Insecta > Blattodea > Blaberidae > Diploptera > Diploptera punctata. The sequence continues at coordinate 130,918 of JASPKZ010002726.1, read as the reverse complement.
ATATTTCCAACAAAGATGTTATTATTTTACTATTATTTCAGAGCAAAGATTGCCAAAAATTGTTATGGAATGGATCCCAATGGAAAGGAGGAAGAGAGGAAAACCGAAGAAAACTTGGATAGAAGGGGTACAAGCAGCTATGAATATCAGAGGAATGGAGGAAGATCAATGGATGGACAGAGAGGAATGGCGTTTGGTTTCCGGAAGACGGCGGCAGCTGCCATGATACCGGATGACGATGATGATTTATTATATTGAAAACACCATCGAGCAAAAAATAATGTACAACGCACGTTGTGAAGTGTTTTACAGAATCGAGGAAAATGTTTAAAAACCGAGCGATAGTGGTTTTAAACATTTTCCTTGATTCTGTAAAACCACTTCCCAACCTCGGATCGTAATACGTATACTATCTTGACATTTTCTTCATTTGAATGTTCCAACTTATATTGCAGTCGAGATAGAAACCCAAACTTTTAACAAATGATGAATAAAGGGTTTCAGTTAATTGTACGCCGCATGTACTTTTTGATCTTAATAAGGCGTAATTGTATTTAATCCGCTTGAAATGTAATACTCTGCAAACATATTGTACACTTCTGGTATAAAACGTAAGGAATTATAAAGAAAACTTTTACCATTGTCGGTGACGTATTCGCTGGGAAAAAGAAGGGAAACAAATTAGTATCGGAACCTAGGGAGTTGCCTCCTCCAATTTCTTTCATTTAGCGGAACTGATGAGAAACCGGATGTGACGTGGCTTGCGCTCACTCTCATCTAATTGCCAACTCAGCAAGCGCTTGCTCTTTGCTGACTAAAACCTACAGCTACCGAATATCAAACGTACAAACAATTTCATTACCCAACTCTGTGATAAAACAAGAAATCGATTCCAGACTTATAGCTTTGTTTTGAACTCTATTTAATTTAAACCAGGTTTGTACATTCGGGGGCATTAAAACATGCTGAGAACATAAACATGCTGAGAGTCATCGGCAACATTGTTTGATTTGACTAGCTCAGAAATACGTACTCTCCAGTTTAGTTCCTGTCTTCATCTTACTATTAGCGTTTGACCCAAAATCAAAACAAATGTCTCCTGATGAAAATAAAACGAAGGTCCATTATGTAAAAAATAAAGTTAACCCACTACAGGCCTTCGGAACACTTAGTGGCAACTGGAGATTAAGGCCCTCGCCTTTATATTAGATTATTATTATTAGATTTATTTAGCCTGGTGGATTTAAGGCCATGTGGCCTTCTCTTCCACTCACCAGGACAAACATATGTTACATCAGAATATAACAATTACAATTAATTCTAATATTAAATGCTAAATAAAAATTTCATCAAAAAAAGATAATATCCATTATATTACGATCTTTAATGCAACCAGTTAATGTTAGTTAAAATTAAGACTAAAACTAGTAATAAAATGTATACAAGCAAGACATATTAAATTGTTCCTGTCTAATGTATATAAAAAACAAAGAAAAATAATGAGATATAGAAAACTAATTTTACGATTATACAATATTTAAAAAAAAAACAAAAGAAAATATTTGTTAATCTTGATATTATTTTCATAAATAATTAAATTTATTAATGGTTAAAAGAATACTATCAGTGTGGTGTGTAAGTTAGTTTGTTATTAAATAATTATTTAGTTTGTTTTTGAACGATGTTATAGTTTGACAGTCTCTGACATAGGGCGGAAGGGAATTCCATGTTTTGGTAAGTGAGACCGTAAAAAATAATGAATAATATACAGTGTGATGAGGAGGGATATAAAGGACAATGTGCTGATGGGATTGAGTGTCAAGATTATGTGTGTCGGATAGTCTGATGAAGCGGCGTGATAAATAATTAGGCGATGATGTGTGAAGTATTTTATAGAGAAGGGATAAGGAATGGATAGTTCTACGATCTCTTAGACGAAGCCACGATAATTGTTGCAGGGACGGTGAAACATGGTCAAATTTGCGAATGCCACAAATAAAACGTGCGCAAGAATTATGAACACGTTGAAGTCTTTGAGTGGAAATAATATTTAAGTCTGTAAAAAGAATGTCACAATAATCAAAATGGGGCATTGAAAGTGTTTCTACTAACATTTTCCTAAGAGTGAAATATTAGCGTTTGATCCAAAATCAAAACAAATATCACCTGACGAAAATAAAACAAAGGCACATTATGTAAAAAATGAAGTTAATCCACAACAGGCCTTCGGAGCGCCTTGTGGCAGTTTGAGATTAAGGCTCTCGTCTTCATAGACATCGGCAGAAGATTTAGTCATGCATGATGTCCGCATTTAGGCTTCTAACAGAATACACTAGTACGTGCTCATTTCAGTAGAGCTGAGTCAAATTCAGAACCATGGTGCTGGCAAAAGGTTTAGGCAGTTTAAAAAATCTGGCTCCATCGGACTTCAACTCGCGACCTTTCGACCTGAAGCGCATTTCCTTATTCGCTATGTACATGTTCGAATATCACATAAAAATTTCTATTCATGTTGCACTTATTGAGATTTCGCACAGTGAAATAACACGCTAGAAGTTGGTAGGAGGAGGCATGCAACATACATTACCACCCTATTGTATTTGTGAAATATTTTGATATTATTATACAGTGTGATTATAAAGTCCCAGTACATTTTGTGGATAACATAGCGCAAATAAAACAAAAATTATAAGGTAGTTTCTACTATCAAGTTAGTGTTCAACATAACCTCCATCAATCTCAAAACATGTTTCCCAACGACGCACCGTCACCCGGAAAACATGCACCAACATATCCTCTGTAATCATTTCACTCGCTTGGCGTATGCGTTCTTTCAGCACTTGGAGATTAGGAAACTTGGTTCTGTACACCTGTTGCTTGATGAACCCCCAAGCAAAAAAGTCCAGGGGTGTGAGGTCTGGCGAACGAGGTGCCCAGATACGAGGAGATGCCCTTCCAATCCACTTTTTGGGAAACCTGTCATTGAGATACCCGCGTATATCCAGAAAAAAGTGTGGTGGCGCTCCATCTTGTTGCAACACCACTGTATCAATGATACCATCTTGGTGTAACTGTGGCTGTAAAAAAAATTGCAACATATCAAGATACACGTGAGGGTTTCCTTTGGAATCTGTCTCTAACTTCTTCGTACGACTGGCCTCTTAAACGCGCAGCAACAATCTCTATCCGCGCTTCAATGGTGAACATATTTGTATCTTTCGAATGGCTGTAACAGAAATACGATATGTAAGCGATTTATTTAAAATGTACTGGGACTTTATAGTCACACTGCATTTTGAGAACTCCATATCCTCGACGCAGATTACGTTTCCATATTCAGCACGTTGCAATTTTAACTCTAATTTTTAGAACATTCATTGAATTAATTCCCCTCACGATACCGATGTACACTTTTTACACTCTTGCTCATAACCGAACTTTCCAAAATTCGGACTCCTACTGCAGATATACTATTCACACAACTGGATGAGTACTTGTTAGTGCATCTCTCTTTGGTCGAAAAATTTTCCAAAGTATTTTATTCTAGAACATTCGTAATATTTTCTCCTCTCTTAAAGTAGGAGTCCATGTTTCGCATCCATATGATATAACTGGAAGAGTAAAAGTTTTATATATTTTCTTATTATATATTATATGATTCATTTGTAATCACGGTATTCATCTGAAGAAGGTACAAAGTACTGAAACAGCTGTAACTAATTTGTATTTAAAGAAATATAAAAATCATATAACACTTAAAATTTTTAATTTTTTAATTAAAAATGTGGGTTTTCATCAAATAAACGCCAAATCAATTGATTACTTTATATATTTTCAGTTTTAATATATTTTAGAGGAGTTAGGGACGATAAGAGTCCCAATAATACATTATAGCATACATTTCCTGAACTGAGCCTATGTTTAATTTATTTGTGATCTCATTTCTGTTTCAAATTATTGTTCTTAATAATTTCAATACAGCCACTTCTTCAAAATTTCCCTCATGTGTCATTAACTGTCCAACTCTATTATGTAATGTATTTTATGCGTGACTATATATATGAAAAGAAAAATGAATGCCTGAGTCGGGATTTGAACCCTAGTCTCTAAACTCTGTACGTTTAGCGCTCTAACCAACAGAGCTACTCAAGATTCCAACACAAACATGCATTTTTCTTATATATGTACTATTCTCAATTCACAGAAGAGGTAGCGGAAAGACGTTCCAACTGACATCTAGTGTCCACCTTAACAGGTAAGCAAATTTTTAAAGAGAATATTTACTTTATAGCAGTAACGCTTGTATATTTAGATGTTATAACTAAACATTTAAATATACAAGCGTTACTGCTATAATGTAAATATGTAGATGTATAACTGAACATCTAAATATACAAGCGATGCTTACTTGTTATGGTGGCCACTAGATGTCAGTTGGAACGACTTCCCGCTACCTCTTGTGTGAACTGAGAATACTACATACATAAGAAAAAATGTATGTTTGTGTTGAAATACTTGAGTAGCTCAGTTGGTTAGTGCGCTAAACGTGCAGAGTTTAGAGACTCGGGTTCAAATCCCGACTCAAGCATTCATTTTTCTTTTCATATCATATTTGCCTTCATTGCCAAATGTCAAAAATATAGTTATAATATCCAAATATATATATCCAAATAAATAAATATATATATATATATATATACATATATATATATATATATGTATATATACCGGGCTTCCAATATAAACCCGGACCGGCCTCACGGGGTTTCACCCGTCAGGCAGCGCTCTCTCCTCGTCCGCATTTCACTCTGCCAGCCGCTCGTCCTTGAACTAGTCAGTTTACTATCGTTCGACAAGATGAGACGTCAGCTGACATTAGAGCAGCGCATTTATGTGTGTAAATGTTATTATAAATACGAATCAGCTCGTCGCGTTCGCGAGGAATTTATTCGGAACTTCCCTGGACAATTACCTCCTTCCATATCGACAATCCACGATTTGTGACTAAATTTGAGACCACTGGTTCAGTACAAAATAAAAATGAATAAAATTAGGGAAGTGTTTGAAGATAGAGTGATTAGTGCTGGTGTATGGCCCCCTCGCTCCCCAGATCTAACAGTGTGTGATTTTTATTTGTGGGGTAGCCTGAAAGACAAAGTGTACAAAACAAATCCGCACACATTGGAAGAACTGAAGAACAACATAAGAAATGAAATCAGAAACTTGACAGTGCCCGAACTACAGCGTGTCAATCTAAATGTGTTTACTCGGTATAATGCCTGTTTAACTGCGGGAGGACATTTCCAGCATTTTCTATAAGGTAAGAAACAGTTCAAGGACGGGTGGCAGGCAGGGTGAATTGCGGGAGGAAGAGACAGCACTGCGTGCCGGGTGAAACTCCGTGAGGCCGGTCCGGTTTCATATTGGAAGCCCTTTATATACATACACACATTGATATGTTTATTGATGATATAATTATTGATGTTTATTTTCAGTTCCAATTTCTTAGCGTTATTCAATATAGTGTATATGTTGGGCCTCGTTATTTCCTCGCTAAAAATTTTGGGATAAATAAATGCCCGGGCAACATTGGATAATCGGCCAATATAAATAAATAAATAAATAAATATAAAAGGCAAATATCGATGGTTGTTTATTCTAGCTTCACTAAAATTTGACTGATGGAATGTGTATAGTTTTTGCCATGCTGTATATAATAGGCCTACATTGTGATGTACACACGTAATAGATTAGAACTCTGTTAGTCTATATATCACGTCATGCAATGACGTAACCAGAGTGAATTATGTAAAGTAATTATTTGCTCATTTATTCATTCTCACAAATCTCATCTTATCGCCGCTACCATTCACTCAAGCCCGGGTTCAAATGTTACTGACGCCAGATCGTCATTCCTTACAGAATGTGTAACTAACTCGCTTTATTACTTATCGAACCCGTATAATTAATGCCGCAATCACCAAATCCTTCCACTGGAGTCTAACCCCAGTCTTCTGAATCCAGTTCATACTTCACAGATATCACTCAGCAACAAAAAAGAAACTTTTTTTTGTCTCAGAAAGAAAAATATGTGATTCTGATAGCATTCTTTCCTCCTGAATTCAAATTTGATATCGGTTTTTCTCCTTCACTCAAGGTTTCCGAGAGACAGGCATTTATAATTTCAAACACTTTAATATTTTCTACATTGTAACTACACAATATTCGAACATTCGGACTCGCCTAGAAAGTAAGAAATTAATCAATTGAGTTGGTGTTTACTTGATGAAAATCCATATTTATTAATTAAATAAAAATAAAAACGTAGTTTTATTTGATTTTCATATTTATTATATAATTCAGTGACAGCTGTTTCGGTACACTGTACCTTTAACATGTCTGAAGAAGGTACAGTGTACCGAAACAGCTGTCACTGAATTATATAATAAATATGAAAATCAAATAAACTACGTTTTATTTTTATTTAATTAATAAGTAAGAAATTACAATTTTCTGCTATATTTCGCCTGTGGAGCATCCGTCTTGATGGTCCAACAATAATCGGTCAGCATATTAGGATTCCATTTGCCTTGATGTATCTCTTTTCCATAGCTGAAATCTCCTGAAGAATGTGTTCCCCGTTTTATTTTACAATGGACAAATGGACAAAAAAAATTATTAAAAAAATAATTATTTAAATCCATTAATTTAAATTGAAATAAAAAAAACTGTGGGTGATGGAGAAATTCCGATTACATATTTCAAAACACGATAAAAAAAACTGCATTAAGTACAACTATTGGTACTCATGAGACAAAAATCATGTTGACCAGTGCAACCTGTTCCGTAAGTTAGATCCTAATATTATTCTTCATTAGGGCAAGGATTTTAATGCACAATAAAATACAGGGTAATTCATTATAAAAATGCAATAATGCACGAACAATTACTAAAAAATCCACTAAAATTAAGAATAATGTAATATGATATTTATAAAATTCACATTTGCAGGTAAATATAAGGTGTTCACTTTTTTAGTCCTGCATTGCAAAGTACAACAAACAACTGCTGCAGATTGTCGAAGGAGAACAATTTTTTATCATCTCTTAATAATGACTTGTACATCGAGAATTTCTTTTCCACTTCTAGCGATACTAAAATGAATATTTAAAATAAACTATATCACTGGATTGCAAGCCCCTGGTAGTACTCTTACATAATAATTTTCACCTGACAGAACATCACGTATTGATGACAGCGTTTTGTACTCAAAATCATTATCATCTTCTTCAATGCATAATTTCCTGTTTCCTCACTCACTTTTTCTAGACTATTTAACTCATTTCCCAAATGGAAGTCAATGACAATCACGTTACAATGATTCTTGATTTACAACCAATTACAGACGTGTTTCGCCTAGAATTTACCAACTAAAGTTTATCATAATAAAGAAAGCACCTCTTTTTTAACATTTTGAATAGGTCACAGCATTATTTTGCAGTGACTGACTCTCTAAGAAATACGGCTACCAGATTGAATATATATATTGCATGAATGTCAACATAAAGCGAATGCGAGAGATAATATAAAACATTTGTAACAATCGATTATACCACCAAAAAAACACTGTTTGCACTTTCTTAAACGAATTATTTCCCAGGAAATAGAGTTGCAGAAAAATATAATTGACATGTTTATATCATAGGACGTCAGAAATTAATTAATACCTATACGTAATAGCAGTATTCAAATGTTCTGAAGCTCTTGATTTGTCATCATTCGCTTGTTAATACCTATAATGTTGGTAATAAATTTCTCCACTAGGGTGCATTCTTACAATATTGCGATCCTTTGGCAATAAATAATATGACCTGGTTGCAGTGATGAACAAAAGAAGCAAATGAAGCGTACCAATCGTTTCTCATTTGTTTTCAAACATCGCCGTTTACATTAAATACATAAATATTTTAAAATAACTATATTTAAATAATGATTTGTGAGTAAGCAGCTTAATTTTATTCGTTAAATAGTCCTAACAAATGCCACTCTTGATTTCTAAATTCCGTAGATAAATTGGAAATCACTCGTGGCATTACTTATGATAATTTACTACAGTTTTCACTAACTTCCTTTGCTCCATTAACTGAACTCCCTGATTTCTATAAACAAGTCCTACGTACAATTAGTTGGAATGTGGGAAGACAGAACCTCCTCTCGATTCATAAAATGTAAGTTCAAGTCTATTTTTATACTGGTAAAGACAGTAAAAGTAAATTATGTTTAAAAAATGCACATTTCCTCGCGAAAACGCATAATAATAAAACTGCCAAAAAGTATGTTTGAGTGGTTCAAATAAGCACTAATATGTCAGAAAATCCACAAAATGCAATATGCCAAAAAATTAACAAAATATGCAAATAATTGCAACCACAAGTTGCCTATTTAAGATCCTTTTCCGCCAAAATGCATTTATTTTTAATTGAGAATTGTATAGTTCTCATAGAAAAAAGATGCAAATGCATCAAAATCCTTGCTCTATTAATCATTAAACCATAAGAAAGATAAATGTTTCAATTGGATTTGCCTGGTGGTGTAATGGTGTAATGGTCCGGGTTCAAATCCCATCTAGGCATTTATTTTTCTTATCATGTCATATTAAGCTTGCATTGCTCAATGTCAAAAATTTAATTATAATATATATATATATATATATATATACATATATATACTAATATAATATTTATAAATTGAGTCTGGAATGAAAATATAAATTACCAGCTGTACCCCAATAAATGTGACCCGAAATACCCCAAATTATACTATTTGATAAAATGATTCTGTAGGCCCTACTATTTGATGGCACACAAAAGTGGTAATATTTGACAATAATCATAATTATTGATATACATGCATACTTACTTACTTACTTACTTACTTACTTACTTACTTACTTACTTACTTACTCACTGGCACTATCGAACCCGTAGGTTCATCGCCGCACAGACATAAGCTCTCCATACACCCCTATCCTGAGCTAATGCCTTCCAATCATCCCCTGTATAATCTACTTCCCTCAAATCATAGTTAATATTATTCTCCCACCTCATTCTTGGTCTACCAACTGGGCGTTTTCCCTCTGGCTTTCCTACAAGAAGCTTCCATGCACGTCTTTCATTCCCCATACGCGCAACATGTCCTGTCCAACTCAGTCTACGAGACTTAATTGTTCTTATTATATCTGGTTTCCTATAAAGACCATATAATTCACTGTTATGCAGTCTTCTCCATTCATCTCTCTTTGGTCCAAAAAATTTCCTAAGAACTTTATTCTCAAAAACTCGTAACCTCATTTCCTCCCTTAAAGTAAGAGTCTATGTTTCGCATCCATATAATATAACTGGTAGAATAATAGTTTTATGTATTTTCAGTTTAACGTTTTTTGAAAGGAGTTGGGACATCAAAAGTCTCTGTAATGCATAATAGCACGCATTTCCAGAATTGAGCCTATATTTAATAGGCTAAATTCTGTAAATACGTGCTATTATGAATTACAGAGACTTTTGACGTCCCAACTCCTTTCAAAAAACATTCAACTGAAAATACATATACATATTGAGATAAAATATAATTTAACTTTCAATAATTATGTAACAAGTGTGATAAAATGCTTAAAATAGAGCATACAATAATTATATTGGATGATTTTTGACAAGCAGCTGGACAATGGTAACAATGAAGAAGGAAGACAGTAATTGAATGTTATTTCTGGGCTCATAGCCTATAGCGGTCCATCCTAATGACATGAGGCAGCACACTCTTCAAATTGGAATTATTTATTTCCATTTTATCTGCCAGTAATGAGCGCGTAATTAAAAACAACCCGATTTCCCCATGACCCGATTTCCCCAGTCTACCCTATTAAACTTTTCCTAAGAACTTAATTCTCAAATACTCGTAATATTTTCAACGCCCTTAAAATAAGTGATAATATTTCGCATTCTTATAATGTAACCGATAGAATAACTGTTTTATATATTTTTTAGTTTAGTTTTTTTTAGAGAAGTTGGGATGACAAGAATCCCTATAATTAATATACGGGGTGAATAATAAATATGGCTATATGTTTGATCGCGTTGTGTCATGAAAATATTACCATTACAGGAAATATGAAATTACCGTTGGAAAGGCAATTATTGAAATTACAACAATGGAATAAAACAAAACAGCGTAGAACTTACGTCATTAGTCAAAATGGTGGGTGGGAAGAAGACATATTTTGAATGGCCAGCCCGTTCCTCTGACCTCACAGCATGTGACTATTGGTTGTGGGGTTATTTGAAGGAGAAGGTTTATGCCCGGAAACATCAAGACGTCGACATGCTGAAATTAGTGATTGAGGAAGAAATTAGAGCTATTCCTCTAAACATGTATCATAACGCAATGGATGACTTCCCAAAGCGTTACCAATTATGCTTGGATATAAACGGCGAACAGTTTGAAGCAATAATGTGACTTGCTTAGTGTTGTTGTAAATGATTTGGTTTGTTTTGTTCTATTGTTGTAATTTGAAGGATTCCCTTTCCAATGACTATTTAACTCATGTCGCAAATGGTAGTCAATGACCAATCACGTTTCAATGAATTCTGTTTTACACCAATGACAGTCGTGTTTCACCTCGTTCTTTATCGATTTCTCTTTATCAGCTCCTGCTTTTGTGATAAAGAAAGCTCCTCCTTTCTTAATATTCTGAACAGGTAGACCATTATTTTTCTCCAACAAATACATTGAATATAGCAAATAATGAATAGATTCCGTGATTTTACTGAGTTGTTTATTCAAAATATAAATGATTAACCTACGAGTATAATGTTGATTATATTAGTTCGATGTGTTTCATTATTTCTCCACTAGAGTGCATTCTTACAATATTGCGATCCTATTTGGCAATAAATAATATGATCGAGTTGCAGGGAATATACATAACCTCACATTTCTAATTTGTTTTCAAACATTAACTATATAAATATTTTAAAACACCAGTAACTATATTCAAATAATTATTTTTTAGTAAAGAGCTTAATTTTATTAGTTAAATAGTCCTGACAAATGCCACTCTTGATTTCCAAATTCTCTAGATAAATTGGAAATCACTCGTGGCATTACTTATGAGAAATATTGTTTATATTAACCTAATTAGAAATTTCCTTTTTAAGTTTTAGTTCATTAATTTTACATATTTTTATGAGTTGAGTATGAGGTGATTTTTGGCGACCAGGTTTTTTGATCTTCCGCGGTCCGGACTTGGACCGCGGTCCACCAGTTGCCGACCGTTGCTCTAAAGATTTGATTGTATAATCTAGTAAAAAATTGTTATTATTTACTTCGATCTAAAAATAAATACCCTACAGAATGCTTCCCAAAATGTGCATGAAATTCCATAACAAAATTTGAAGTAACTTTATTTAAATGTGATACTGAACCACCCAGCTACAAGTTTTCCTTAAAAGAACTTCATAACATTTTAATTTTAATCCCAAAGCAAAGTTTGAGCAACATGATGCTAAGCTCACCTCTCTAACTTCACGCTCGCCTCTACTTTGTATTTTAAAAGACATGATTTTAATCCCTGAGGTAGAAAAACCCCCTGGGACGGTGTTATATGTCATTATTAGACCTCGATCCATGTTCTTACCGCCGCTCACCATTAATTACACGAGCAGACAGAGTTACTGAACCCCCTGCCTATCTGTCTGTCCTGACTTGAATAACACCACTGTATAGGAAGACTACACTATTAAAATAGATGATAAAACTCCAATGAAGTATCAGTTACAATGTAAATATTAAATGTAAAATTATCAGTTACAATGTAAATATTAAATGTAAAATTGCATTTTTTTTCATGTAACTGAAGATGAAAATGTTGCAGTATTCTTTACATCAATTAAATCAGTTATGCCAAGAATATAATTTCAAAATATCAAAAGAAAAAACAAAAACAATGACATTTTGGGGAAACGATCATATAAGATCAAAAATTGTAATAGACAACAAACCTCTGGAACAAGTAACAAATTTTAATTATTTGGGTTGTAATTTTACTATAAAGACAACAACTGAAAGAGACATACATATGAAACTGTCGAAATTTCAAATGATATGCGGAACTATGCATAAAACATTAAAGAATAAAACAAGAAGAGATACTAGATTGAAGTTTTATAAAACATTGGCAGTTCCTGCATTACTTTATGGGAGTGAAACTTGGGTAATGACCATAAAATTACAAAGTAGAATACAAAGCGTAAAAATGAACTTCCTTAGAAGAACAAAAGGCTGCACAAGATTGGATCGGATAAGGAATGAAGATATAAGAACAGAGTTAAATATATATCCATTGGATGAGAAAATCAGAGAATATAGAGAGAAATGGTTTACACATGTGGAAAGAATGAATGTATCTATATTACCAAGAGCGGCATTCAACTACAAGCCAAGAGGTTCAAGGAATGTAGGAAGGCCAGAGAAAAGATGGACAGAACAACTGTGAGGCGGAACAGGCAATTTGCCTAGCCCGTGATGTGAAGAAGAAGAAGAAGAAGAAGTGAAAATGAGAAAGATGAGAGTTGAAATTCATTAAATTTAATTTATTCTTCATTTTCATATTCTGCTTCGTCTGCTTCTTCTTCTTCTTCTTCTTATGCTTCTACATCGTAGTTCAAACTTTCAACTTACAGGTACATTTCCATGCCCCATGCAATTCGGACTTTAGAGAGTACATTCTCTCTCTTATAGGCATAGACCATGATACGAATGATTGAATTTTTAGTTGATGGAAACAAAAAAAGGTAACTGACAAGGAAGAAAGTTGTTAATTTAAAATAATAATAATAATAATAATAATTTTGACATATCATCCAAGAATACATTATTTAGTACATAAACCTGCAACCAGAGAGAGTTGAATGCTTCATTCCTCGATGTTCTCACGCCGGGCGTAATTAGCTGATGATGGGAGAAAGATTTCCCAAAAATGTTGTAAGATAATCTATCTACCAAAAGGAGCTTCAGTGTATTTTGACTGCATATGGTGTAATATTTAATATTAGATCATGTTAAAATGGCTTGAGGCCTGTTACCCAGCATTAGGATCCCTATCACAGTAGAAAAGTACATCCCAAAAACGAAAAGTTGCTGGGACGTGTCCTGAACATATGGAACGAGAATATTTAGTAGATAGTAACCGTTCTTAAAGGATTATGATACATACAGAGTGTAAATATATATCCATCCATAGTAATTCTGCCCTAGAACAGGTCTTTCACTGCAATCATAGCATTTTTATGCTATGCTTTGCAGCTTTACTAGGGAATTGTAGGTGTGGTAGCTTCCCGTTGTTTTCCACACCGGTGAAGGATGATTATAATGATAAGGATGATGATTATTATGGCCATATGATTTCGGGGACCGTTTGGGCTTAACGGTTTCTTGACATTTGTCTTACAGGTGAGGAAAAACCCCGATAAAAACCTCACCCAGAAAAACTGCCCCGACAGGGGATCGAACCCGGGCCGATTGCGTGACAAGGCAGCACGCTACCTCGAGACCACAGCGGTGGACTGTAAATATATATATATATATATATATCATCACGAACAAATTCGTTTTAGGCCATGTGGCCTGTACGGTAAACCTAGCGAAGATGGTCTTGATCTTCCCACCGATGTTTTGGTCTTCCTTGGTCCCTATGTCCAGTTGGGATATATTGGAATGCCAATTTTGGAAGTCTATTTCTTGCCATTCTCCTCAGATGATTTTTCCATTCTTGTTGGTATCTTCGCATATCTTCATTTAAACTTGTTACTCCAAGTTTTCCTCTGATATATATAACGTATGTTCTGTTGTAAGTGCATGTGTAACTTGTGATCATATTTGTTTCACAAACCCATGTCCAGGAACGCTTTGTTTACCTATTATGGTCTCTGGAATTATTAGTCTACAAAGGCCGGATTAAGATCTGTGAGTTTCGGAACTATGGCCTGTGACATCAAGTCTACACAGGGTTACTACCCATCCATCCAAAAAAAAAAAAGGTCAGCGGGATTTTTTAAAAAAAAGTACGTTTCTCCAAAATACTCCACCACTGGGCAGAAATAAAGCTCTTTATTACATCATCTGCCATATTTAGGAGATTTTTCAATATTTAAAATATCCAATAGCAGAAATTAAGAATTAATACTTAGCTTGAAAAAATTCTAAAACGGTATTTTGAAAAATATCACAAATAAACCCTTCTTCGACGAAGAATAAAAGAAAAAGGTCTTGAACACGTGAAAATTAATGAGGGGAAGAAGTTAAAATATTTTCTGCTCGAAGGCAGCAGCAATTAAAGAAGATATTAACATGGTCCATTTAAACCGAAGGGTCCACATTACCCGAACTTCATCTACATACGCTTGTTTAATAGGATTTATTTAAGGATCAGTCATTTGTTCAAGTCCTAAGTCGATCAGCGATCAAAAAAGTTTGGGAACCTGTGCTCTAGGCTATAAACCACGTTTCCCAATCTGCCCTAGCTGCCAAGTCTTGGAAGTAACGATGCATGTAATTCAACATGTAAACAAGCCGAACATTTTAGTACTTAAAATAGTTTTTTACATCAATATTCTGTCATCATATTTCTCATGAAATTTGCTTAGTAAATTGAATAGTTATCGCGATATAAGACGTGTGCAGTTTTATTTTTCATATCTTGACAAATATCTTGTGCAGTACATTACACAAAGTGTATCAATCATTTTCTCTCAGACGTAAAATACGATATGAGTTTATTCACGTCACTCCCAGTAATATATTATATCAGACTCGCTGTCAAAATGTAATGCAACACAAATTATACAGCAAGCCAACTTAATACCAAATATCTGTTCAAATTTATGTGTTTTACTGTATAAGCAATCAGGACTTACAAAGTGAGAAATAATATATCTGAGTAGAAAACTCAGCAAAACAAAATAAATTTCCTATATTAAATATGTCCACCGCTGTGGTCTGGAGGTAGCGTGCTGCCTTGTCACGCAGTGGGCCCGGGTTCGATCACCGATCGGGGCAGTTTTTCTGGGTGAGGTTTTTATTGGGGTTTTTCCTCACCTGTAAGACAAATGTCAGGAAATCTTTAAGGCCCAAACGGTCCCCAAAATCATATGGCCATCATCATCCTTCACCGGTGTGGAAAGCAACGGGAAGCTACAAGCATATCATAGCATAGCATAGCATAGTATAGTAGTAACATTAATATTTTTTTAAATTGCGGATGAGCCCATGTAGGACTACGCAAAGTACTTAGAGGCGCATCCTTTGAGCCCAAATTTCTTTCATTCTTTTGCTATGAGCTTGTTTTCTATCATCTGTCCAAGTTGTTCCAGTTTGTTTTTCTTCGGTTTGTCCTCTTGGTCAACTTGCCACTTATTCACCTTAATTCTAAATATATCTCTGTTTGGGATATCTTCTTTAGTAATTCCTGCCAGTTTTAAGTTCTTTTTGACTTCATCAATCCACTTCATAGTATCCACTGGAGCTTTACTTCTGTTTTCGTAGAATTCCATTATCTGTTTTGTAAGCCTATTTGAGTTCATTCGTTTAATATGGCCGTAAAATTTTAACCTTCGTTTTCTAATATAACTATGAATGTCTGTATATATTTTTATTTCCTTTTTACTTCTGAGTCTAAATGCTTCACCTATGACTTGTGGACCTAAAACTTTTCTTATAATTTTGCATTCTTTTTTCACTATATTTTCGATATCTTTTTTTCTGTTCAAAATTAATGTTTCTGCTCCATAGAGGCACTCTGGTTTAATTACAGTGTTATAGTGTCGTAATTTTGTATGTAAAGATATGCATTTTTTATTATAAGTGTTGTGGGTAAGCCGAAATGCTGTTTCCATTTTTTGGCATCTACTTTTATTGGCTTTGGTTTCAAATCCATTTTCCTGAATTATTTCACCAAGATATTTAATTTGTGAAACTCGTTTAATTTTTCCATATTTGATTTCCAGGTATTTTGGTTGCTTGTTTATTGCATGAAATATATTCCGTTTTTTCAAAAGAAATCTGCAGACCAACTTTCTCTGCAATGTCATTTAATAATTCAATCTGTTTTTGTGCTGTTACAACGTCACGGGTTAAGATTGCTAGATCATCAGCATATGCTAGGCAATCAATCTTCAATTTTCCTCTTCCTAATATGATTGGTTGATTGCATTTAAAAATTGTTTTCTGTTTACGCCATTCTTGTATTACTTTATCAAGAACACAACTGAAGAGTAGTGGAGAAAGTCCATCTCCTTGTCTTACTCCTGTCTTAATTTCAAAGGATTCAGAAATTTCTCCCATGAATTTAACTTTAGCCCTTGTATCTGTTAGTGTCTGTCTAATAAGTGCAAGAGTTTAAACCTTGTTCTTTCAATATTTCAAATAGTGATTCTCGGTCAACCGAATCGTAAGCTTTTTTAAAGTCAACAAATATACACACTAAATCATTGTTACAAATTCTCTGGTGTCTAAGGAAGAGCTTAAGGTTCAGGATTTGTTCTGGACATGATCTGCCTGGTCTGAATCCTGCTTGATATTCTCCTATATCATTAATATTATTATTATTATTATTATTATTATTATTATTTTATTTTTATTATTATTATTATTATTCCATCCATAGTAATTCTGCCCGAAGGCAGGTCTTTCACTGCAATCATAGCATTATATATATATTGATCATGGCCATTTTCTGTATCTACTAGATAGGATCGGTGAAGATTTTTAAAGATTTTTTTTTTCAAAAATGTTTTCAAGAGAACAACTCAAAGGCTTGATTCCTTCGGAATTCGATAAAAAAGTGACACAAATCATTGTATCATCATCATCATCATCACTCCAGGGATTAGGCAACTGCCCGTTCCGACTTCATAATGCATCAGCCCAACGTCTTCTAGGTCTTCCAATATCACGTCTTCCTCTTGCTTGATAATTTCTTGCTAACAATGGATATCTCTCCTTACTCATTCCATCCATGTGATCAATCCATTTCTGTCTATAATTCGTGACTTTAACCAATAAAGGCTGTACTTTCAATTCTTCTCTTATATCCTCATTTTTTATTCTATCAAGTCTTGTACATCCTTTTACTTGTCTTAGGAACCTCATCTCCGCCGTCTGTATTCTATCCTTCTATTTTTTCACTGGAGTCCAAGTTTCACATCCATACAATATTGTGGGAACCGCCATAACATTATACATTTTTATCTTGGTTTCTTTTCTAATTTTATTTTTTAATATTCTCTGTATTGCTCCACACACCGTCTGAAATTTATTTATTTTGGAGTCAATATCTCTTTCCACATTGTAGCCAACATCACAGCCCAAATATTGTAAACTAGACACCTGTTCTATAAATGTAAATAATCGTAATTTCCTTCCTAACAAACTTGATATATGTTAGAATAACAGTGGCATCTAAAGCTTTAAAAGTTTTCGTAGAATTTTACGTTCGTTTGTGTCATTTTCTTTTCTTTAATAATAGACTCTACTTCTTTTCTATTTACTGGTTGCTATGGAAACAAGTGAAATGGCGTTGGTGCAAATTTGACACATCTAGCAGAACCTAATGTCATCTCCTTGTTAAGGAATTCATCTTGTTTCTAACGCACGACCATTTTTATGTCTCTTTTTTCCTCCATCGCGCTACTTGTATCCTAAAATAACACATTCCCGGAAAATTGCTAACGACTTCTCTTTTATGCTATTCTATTCCAGTTGCTGTAGGGCACGTTGGATATATCGATTCCAACACTGAATAAAGTTCGCTAACAAGCATATAAATATTATCCATGTCGTCTCATATTTTATGTAACATTTCCATCTCACATTTCTGAACCTAATTTAAAACGCCGTAAGTGCAGAAGATCCGAGAACATTTTACTATTGTAAAATTCAACTTGTAATACAATGTATTTTTATATTATTTATAATAATTTATATTATTTATAATGATTTATATTATTTATAATAAATAATGTTTGATTTACATTCAGATGGGGTACGTCGTAGCGTAGTGGTTAAGGCACTGCGTTACAAGTCGGAAGGTCAAGGGTTCAACGTTTTTCTCGTCCATTTATTACTTGGCACAGTGAGCGATGAGCGATGAGCACGGGTAACACTTTGATCAGGAGATTTCAGCTATGAAAAAGAGATATCAAGGCAAATGGAATCCTAATATGCTGGCCGATTATTGTTGGACTATCAAGAGGGATACTCCACAGACCAAACATAACATAAAATCGTCATTTCTTACTTTCTAGGCGAGTCCAAATGTTCGAACATTGTGTAGTTACGGATGTAGAAAATATGAAAGTGTTTGAAATTATAAAAGCCTGTCTCTCGCAAACCTTGCGTGATGGAGAAAAACCGATATCATATTGAATTCAGGAGAAAAAATACTATCAGAATCATATATTTTTCTTTCTGAGACAAAAAAAAGTTTATTTTTTGTTGCTTAGTTTAATAAAACCATTAACGTTATTGTTCCCCTCGCTGGATATCGGTTGCTTTCTGTATTGAAGGTGTTACTGTCCTATTTTATGTAACAATGAATCATAACAGGTCTATAGTAAACTGTATAGAACACTCAAACCCGATAATGGAGATGTTCAAAATATTGTCCTTGTATCTTGATGCAAGACCATGTTCATCATCGCATTGAGTTTCGAATTCATTCCAACAACCCTGGATACCTATGGAATTCTTGTCAAACGCATACAATTCTCTGCTCCAGTTTTTCGACTATGCCAACAGTATTCATGCCAACAAATCTCGGACCACTTCTAGCGCTCAAAAACAAAAGGGTACAATGATTTAAAAATGTGGCCAGTGCCGGATCGTAACCATACATTCGCTAATTAATCGCAAAATATTCGTTTGCGGACCCATATTTATTGAGACTATTGCATGACAATGTACTCCCTACTGTTTCCAATTGCTCTATCAGTTATATATACCCTGTATAGTCAAAACCCGTACATCCTCATGTGTGGAGATTAATAACTAATTTCATCATCATCATCATCAACAACAATCACGGATTAATCCCATGTGGCTTGTTCCGGTCTCATAGATTCTCATTAAAAAGTTGGATCCATCTCTTCTTCGGTCTACCAACATTCCTGCGTCCTTTTGGTTTGTATTTAAGTATAATTTTGGGAATGCGATCATCTTCCATTCTTTGAACATGTTCTTTCCATTTTTTTCTAGATTATTTTATTCTATCTAAGAGTTTAAAGATATTTAGCTCATTTCTAATATCTTCACTTCTTCTCTTATCTAGAAGTTTGCAACCAGCCACACTTCTCAGAAATCACATTTCAGCTGCTTCTATGATCTTCTCTTCTCTTTTAGTTAAAACCCAAAATTCAGTACCATACAATATTAAGGGGACTGCCAGTACTTTATAAAATTTTAGTTTTGTTTCTTTTCTTGTGCTTTTAAATATCCTTTTGATTGTTCCACATATATAATTAAATTTATTAAGTTTGTTAAACAGGTCTTAATTTAAACTAATTTTATTACTCTTATTTTTCTAAAGATGTCAGCGAGTGTCATATGGTTAGCATATCACCTCAAATAGACATCGTAGACAATTAAGCTATTATTGGATTGGAAACTAACTCTAACTCACTGGCACTATCGAACCCGTAGTTTCATGGCCGCGCGGATATAAGCTCTCCATATATTCCTATCCTGAACCAGTGTTTTCCAATCAACCCCTGTATAATCTATTTCCCTTAAATCATAGTATAACATTCCATGTTCCTAGGAACATGTCCCTATGTTTGAGCCTTTGGCATGGGTTCCCTGAAGTAATCCCCGCCCGGAGAACCGAATGGGGGACTATTTGACTTCCGGAAAATTTTACCCCAGTTGAACCCATGTCCACATTTCTTGACGGTTGTATTTTTACGGTGAACGATCGTCACTCTTTCGACCAAGGTACTTTTTTCGTCTGGCTTATCACCAGTCCGGCATGGGTAACCCTATCGGCAGCAATGCTACCGCGGCATAGCTCTCAGGATCATTTAAGCACGCAAGCCACTCCACCACGACAAGGTAAAGATACCATGTAGGGATTGGATTGGAAAACCTATTCAAATTTGCTGAGAAGCTCTAATTTTAATTTGCGTGTTTTTTTAAGCCCGAAAATCTTCCGTAGTTGCGTGCTGCCTTGTCACGATTCCCAGTCGGGGCAAGTTTTCTGGGTGAGGTTTCTTTTTTCGGGTTTTTTCCTACCTGTAAGACAAAAGTCAGGTATCTTTAAGGTCCAAAAAATGTCACACATGGAAGGTTTCCGCGAATCAGCGTTCAGCTGAATTCCGAGAACATCTCCGAGACAACAAAAACATTTAAATCAAGAGACACCATTCACTCATACTAACTAAGTCACTGGCTCTATCAAACCCATAGGTTCATGGCCGCGCGGACATAAGCTCTCCATACATCACTTTCCTGAGCTAATGTTTTCCAATCATCCCCTGTATAATCTACTTCCCTCAAACCATGGATAACACACTCAAAGTAAACTATACGAATATGAAATGGATTGTAGACCAGATGTCAGGACTGCTTAGTGCTTTCTCCATTTCATTTGTCTTACAAGTGAGGAACAGCCCCAAAAAGAAGTTCACCCACGAAACTTGTTCCAACCAGGGATCGAACCTTTTACCACTTCGTCAGAGATAACGATTTTATTATTAGTTCACATCTGGTGGATCCGTTTGAAATCAATTTATAGAATGGTTGAATTCCTTTATTTCTAAATTAAAAGTACGAGAATAAAGATATGGAATTTTAATATAGTGGATTAATTTCACTCCGGTAAAAAATAGGGGAGGACGCTGTCCATCATCTCAACTTATTATGACATCTCACTAAACGCTTCGTCTATTCTAGTCTTTAAAGGGAATCTTTCACTGGATTGATGAACCAACCTTTATATTCATCTAATTCTTCAATTTAATTGACTTTTTTATATCTCTCGCTGAATAATTTCATGAATATTGAATTCTTTAAAACAATAGGACATTTCATATATTATTTATATTAACCTTTACACTGCTACGAACGGGTATATCCGTTGGCAAAGAAAATGCTTGCCGTGCTATGGGTTTGTATATCCATTCTCAACTCCAAATGCCTGCTAGTTATATAATACGTATTGCATTGCTTTCAAACTAAGCAGGCATATACTGCCATCTCTTAGGAACCTAAATAAACTTTTTCAATATTTCTCCCTGCATTGAGCAAGGAGGGTTTTTAAAGGCTGGAAATATCTCAGCAGTGAAAGGTTAGTAGTGTTAGCATTATAATATCAGTCGCGGTGGTCTAGAGGATTAGTTCATTTCCTCTGGTCTCGAGGGTTACAGATTCAAATCTGGACGAGCCGGATGGATTTTTAAATTGAATAATTTAAGGAACTTTAAGACATAGATTCCCAGTCCGAAGATTTTCCGGTTCGTAAAAAGAACTAAGCCTAAGAACTTGCCTAAGCAGCACGATGGTTTAGTGCGCCAGCGCGTAAAGCTAGATATCCTTGGTTCAAATCCTGGTTTAGGCAGAAATTTTCCTCTCTAGTTGTATTAGATAGGAGTTGGAAATGTTTAAATTATGGAAAATGTAAATAAAAACTCATCATAAATACACACAGCCAAATAAGTTTAATTCACATATTTATATACCGGTATTGAAAACTGTTAATTTTGGTATAAGTTTCTTACAGTAGGTCTATGCATGTCTTCATACAAACAACGTATTCCTCTCTAATAAGTGTATTCTATTCTATAGTGTTCTGCCCTGGGGCAGGTCCTTCACTGCAATCATAACATTTTCATGCTATGCTTCGCAGCTTTACTAGGGAATTGTAGGTGTGGTAGTTTCCCGTTGCTTTCCACACCGGGAAGGATGATATGATGATCATAATGATGGCCAGATGATGTTCGGGGACCTTTTGGGCCTCAAAGCTACCTAACTATTGTCTTACAGGTGAGGAAAATCCCCGGAAAAAACCTCACCCAGGAAGCTTGAACCGACCAGCGATCTAACCCGGGCCCCGCTGCGTGACAAGGCAGCACGCCACTTCGAGACCAGAGCGGTGGACAATAAGTGTGTATGGGATTGAAAAAAAAACTGAGTAAGGTCAATCGTCAAGGCAAATAATATATTAGAATTTCATCCCCATTCTATCATATTCTTCTCTACTTCTCCATCGTAGTTAACCTCTCACCTTATGGGTACTTTTATTTGCTCCACACAGCCCGGGACTTGCGATTGCCAGACCGGTCGGGAAAGGGATTTTAAACTTTGGAACACGTACATACTTTTTGGCCGCATAAGAACATGGAGGGACATGGAGGGCCTTCCTGAATGAGTGATTAGCTCAATACATGACCATCTCCTAAACAACACGAACATTTAAGACGAAACACACATTTCAAAAACACATCATACCAAAAATGGCGAATATGGTAATGGTGATTATGATGGCCTGATGATGATCGGGGACCGTTTGAGCCTTAAATGTCCCTTATATTTGTCTTACAAGTGGAAAAAGCACGAAAAGAAACACGCAAGTAACTTGTCGGACCGGATTGAACCCGTACCCCTGCATACGAGGCAGCGAAGGTATCTCAAGACCACATGTGGTGGAGCTCATCATATTCATCATTTCATCATCATCATCATGAAAAAATCCGTTTTAGGCCATGTGGCCTGTGATAGTAAACCTAACAAAGAGGTCTTGATCTATCTACCGATGTTTTGGTCTTCCTTGGTCGCTATGTCCAATCATCATTTCATAATATCCATCCATCCATAGTAATTCTGCCCGAGGGCAGGTCTTTCATTGCAATCATAGCATTTCCATGCTATGCTTTGCAAATTTACTAGGGAATTATAGGTGTGGTAGCTTCCCGTTGCTTTCCACACCGATGAAGGATGATGGTGATAATGATAAGGATGATGATGATGATGGCCGGATGATTTTCGGGGACCATTGGGCCCTAAGCTTCCTGACATTTGTTTTACAGGTGAGGAAAAACCCCGGAAAAACCTCACCCAGGAGCCTGTCCCGACCGGGAATCGAACCCGGGCCCGCTACGTGACAAGGCAGCACGCTACCTCAAGACCACAGAGGTGGACTTTCATAATATAATGAAATATAAATAAAAATAAAAATAAAAAAAGATAGACGCTATAAATGGCCTAGATGTTAAAGGCGTCTTTAAATAAGCAAAAAAAATAGATTTGAATACACAGAAAAACTTTTTTTAATTCAGTATTTATTATTTTTTTTGCAAAAATGCCCCAGGCTGTCTTTCGACATTCCTGGTGTTCTCTCCTGGCATGGCGTACTTGTAACCCACTTCTGAGGTTGGGGCGCCTGGAAGGCGGGGTTACGTTGCCCCGATGATATGATGGGTGATGATGATGATAGTGGTGCGCCAGGAGAGTGCCTAATCCTAAGCTTAATCTAAGATGAATATGAATGATGATGATTGCGATTGCCATATGATTTCGGGGACCGTTTGGGCCTTTGACATTTGTCTTACAGTTGAGGAAAAACCCCGATAAAAACCTCACCCAGAAAAACTGTCCCGACCGGGGATCGAACTCGGGCCCGCTGCGTGACAAGGCAGCACGCTACCTCGAGACCAAAGCGCAGCGGTGGACTTTATTAAAAATTATAATATATCTAATTGCCTCTAGAGAATGTATTACATCACTATATTTTGGGATCTTCAATTGTTTGTAAATCCAAATACGGAGCTTTCTCGTAATTAGATTCTACAACATGGAAGAAAGAACACAGCTGATAAACGTAATGAACGATGTAAATCCGTTGTCTTGTTGACTTGATAATTTGTATTTGTGGATCGTGAGCCTGCACCTATATCATAAAACAGGATGCACCTACACAATAAATCGCTAGGCGTAATCTCGTGGTTGCAGCATAAGTACAGGTTTGTTTTAAACAACCAGTAATTACAGACAATTCTTCTTGCACGAGATACTACTTCTGTTGTGTTTTGTATCGTTGATAAAACACGTTCCATATTCACAAATTAGTGATACCAGATACGTAACATCGCTTATCAAAGTACCTTACTTTTATTACTCTCTTCAGTCCTTTTTACACGCTTTATATTAGCTTGACCTGTATCTATCTATCTATGTAACGGAATCTTTCAACGATTTTCACCCACTTAAAATCATCGGATCGACTTGAAACTTTGTATACTTGTAGAGGACCCGTGACAATACAATAATTTCATATTTATTTTCTAAAATCCTGGCCATAATCATCAGAAAATCAAAAAAAGTGTTTTTGTATCAATGTAACGGAATTTTCAATGCGATTTTCACCCACTTAGAAACATTGGATCGACTTGAAACATTGTATACTTGTAGAGGACCCGTGACAATATAATAATTTCATATTTATTTTCTAAAATCCTGGCCATAATCATCAGAAAATCAAAAAAAAAAAAGTGTTTTTGTATCAATGTAACGGAATCTTTCAACGCGATTTTCACCCATTTTAAAATCATTGGATCGACTTGAAACATTGTATACTTGTAGAGGACCCGTGACAATATAATAATTTCATATTTATTTTCTAAAATCCTGGCCATAATCATCAGAAAATCAAAAAAAGTGTTTTTGTACCAATGTAACGGAATATTTCAACGCGATTTTCACCCACTTAGAAACATTGGATCGACTTGAAACTTTATATACGTGTAGAGGACCCGTGACAATACAATAATTTCATATTTTGTTTCTTAAATCCTGGCCATAATCATCAGAAAATCAAAAAAAGTGTTTTTGTATCAATGTAACGGAATCTTTCAACGCGATTTTCACACACTTAGAAAACATTGGATCGACTTGAAACTTTATATACGTGTAGAGGACCCGTGACAATACAATAATTTCATATTTTGTTTCTAAAATCCTGGCCACAATCATCCGAAAATTTAAAAAATGAAAACTGGTATAATAGTTTGCGGACTTGTCGAGTTTTTAGTCAATCGTTGTAAAAGCTCAGTTAGTAGAGCAGTGAACTCTAGTGGTATACAATTTCAGTAATCCATACGTCGCTGGTTCAAATCCAGCTGGGAGGGTTTTTTTTATAGAAGAGTATTACTTTTAGCTCATACTACAATAGTATCGCATTTAAAGATATTTACATTTTTATCTTGTTCTGTAAAATATTAAAACTAAAAAATAAGAAATAATAATAGTTTTAAAAACTAAAAGAACACGCTTTATTAGAAAACTAAAAAATGAAAAATAATTTTAATTTCCAATACGCTTGGGATAAAATTTAAGTGGTCAACAAAAAATCATCTCCAACACATATAGAATAAAACTAGAGTTATCAACAAAAAGAAAATAATTTTACCATCAAAAGCGTGGGGTGCTTTTATGATGTTTACATTTTCTTCTTAGAGAGCTTACTTTTACCAATATCTGTTTATTATCAAATATATTAATTGATATAGAGCAGCCCACGCTTTTGATGGTAAAATTATTTTCTTTTTGTTGATAACTCTAGTTTTTTTTTATATGTGTTGGAGATGATTTTTTTTGTTGACCACTTTAATTTTATCCCAAGCGTATTGGAAATTAAAATTGTTTTTTCATTGTTTAGTTTTCTAATAAAGCGTTTTCTTTTAGTTTTTTAAAACTATTATTTATTTATTCTATATAGTACAATTTTTTCTCACTCCGTAAACAATTCAAAATCACTCTAATTGGTTTTATCATGACGCTACAAAACTTGTTTCATGGTCACATTTCAATTATATTTTAATTGTTAAGATTATGTGGCAATCTAATATGTTTGTTCGTACTTAGAAGCATAATCTTTCACTCAGCCTCTTTTAAAATGAGAGATTAAAATAATTAATTAATCAGGACGAGTATTATTATCATACGTATGTTAAATCACTATAAGACGAAATAATGATCGAAGATATACGAAATGTATATGCAATCAAATCGCGAGAACACGAGTGATTCGATTTTTATATAATTAAGTATAAATAAATTAAATTAAAGAAGTTGATAGGATTAGGAATAAAGTACCAGTTGGTTATTACGGAAATAATTTAGTAACTACATACTTACTTACTCACTGGCACTATCGAACCCGTAGGTTCATGGCCGCGCGGACATAAGCTCTTCATACATCCCTATCCTGAGTTAATGCTTTCCAATCATTCCCTGTATAATCTACTTCCCTCAAATCATAGTTAATGTTGTTCTCCCACCTCATTCTTGGTCTACCAACTCGGCGTTTTCCTTTTGGCTTTCCTGCAAGAAGTTTCCATGCACGTCTTTCATTCCCCATACGCGCAACATGTCCTGCCCATCGCAGTCTACGAGACTTAACTGTTCTTATTATATCTGGCTTCCTATAAAGACCATGTAGTTCATTGTTATGTAGTCTTCTCCATTCACCTGTGTGTTCATCTCTCTTTGGTCCAAAAATTTTCCTAAGAACTTTATTCTCAAATACTCGTAATGTCCTTTCCTCCCTTAAAGTAAGAGTCCATGTTTCGCACCCATATAATATAACTGGTAGAATAATAGTTTTATATATTTTCAGTTTAATGTTTTTTGAAAGGAGTTGGGACATCAAAAGTCTCTGCAATGCATAATAGCACGCATTTCCAGAATTGAGCCTATGTTTAATATCTTTGTGCATGTCATTCCTATTTGTGATTACTGTTCCTAGGTATTTGAATTCAGCCACTTCCTCAAAATTTCCCTCATTTGTCATTAGCTGTCCATTTCCATTATATACTGAATTTCTACGTGTGACCATATATTTAGTTTTACTGATATTTACTTCCAGTCCCAATTCCTTAGTGTTACTCAATAGTGTGTGTGTTGTCCTTTAGTATCTCCTCGCTATCGGCCAGTAGTACTACATCATTAGCATAAACTAACAGCTTATTAATACCATTCAGTTGTAAGCCTTCCTCATTCTCTAAAGATTTAATGGCATGCTCTATTTAGCAACTACATAGTACCGCTATTGTAAAGCGATAGATACTTGAAGCGATGACAAAAGAATTAAAATTTGGGGAAATTCATTGTACTAGCGAATTACCAAACGTTTCTTTGTAGACCAGCAATGTAAGATCTTAAACCGAGCAGATTTACTATGGATGGACACTTAGATTGTTTTGTTTTTTAGAGTGTTTACTGGGGGATTTGAATAGAGGTAAACCAATTTCTATATTTGTTTGTTTTGTTTCAAAATACGTAAAATCGTAGTAAATATCAATAAAACTAAATATATGGTCACATGTAGAAAATCATTATATAATGGAAATGGACAGCTAATGACAAATTAAGGAAATTTTGAGGAAGTGGCTGAATTAAAATACCTAGGAACAATAATCACAAATAGGAATGAGATGCATAAGAAAATTAAACATAGGCTCAATCTGGAAATGCGTGCTATTATGCATTGCAGAGACTCTTTGATATCCCAACTCCTTTCAAAAACGTTAAACTCAAAATATATAAAACTATTATGGGAATTACAATGTATATAGAGAAGGATTTGCGTTTAGATCGGTACTTGCTCAGGTAGCTCAGTTGGTAGAGCACTTGGTCTAGAGAACCAAGGGTCCCGGGTTCAAGTCCCGGTCTGAGCGTATAATTTTTCTCTTCAAATATGATTTATCCATCATTGAGATGTACGAAATCAATAATAAAAACTTGAAAAAAGCCGTACTGGCTGTAATGTATAATTCCCAAATATGTCTTCTTAATAAAGGAGCCGCCATTTGCAAGATAGAAGCATGGCTTCACAGCATTTGGTGGATGGGAATTACAATGTATATAGAGAAGGATTTGCGTTTAGATCGGTACTTGCTCAGGTAGCTCAGTTGGTAGAGCACTTGGTCTAGAGAACCAAGGGTCCCGGGTTCAAGTCCCGGTCTGAGCGTATAATTTTTCTCTTCAAATATTATTCTACCAGTTATATTATATGGATGCGAAACATGGACTCTTACTTTAAGGGAGGAAAGGAGATTACGAGTATTTGAGAATAAAGTACTTAGGAAAATTTTTGGACCAAAGAGAGATGAACACACAGGTGAATGGAGAAGACTACATAACAATGAACTACATCGTACTCACATGTCCATTACAGGCGCTAGCTCCATGTTTTTTTGACATTTAGAAATTTCCGTTTTCAATGATAGCACAAAACTATCACTTAAGAAATGTCTAAGAGGGAAATTCTCGTATATTACGTCTGATCACAATAAATCCATAATGCAGACTGACTTGTATTAATTATGTATCCAAAAGCTGAATACGAATTAAATGAAAACAAATGGGATTGTGTTGTTTAGCTGAACTCACCACTTATTTAAACAATGACTCATAACTCTAGCTGCACAAGTCGTTTGAGATGGATCACTGTTCAGACAGATTCATAATTCCATGCTCTATTCAGTGGTGTACTTCAAATTGAGATCTCATCAATATTTTTTTTTCGAACTTGATAACAAATGCGGAATGTAGATTTTCAGGTAAGAGTCTCCTAGCGCCAACTGTACAACACCGCTCGACTATTATAGGTTAGACGAAATGGACAATAGCTGCATAACTCCTCCTGATACCGCTTCTTATAGCGTATGTGTAATAATCATTATGCATTGCAATGCAATTATCTATTGCTGACATTCCCTGGCCATTTGCTGCCGCCAATAGCTATGTCCGGCAAGTTTTATTTCAAAATTAATTTTGTTATTGGGTGGAACCCTTTCCCGGCTAAATGTCACGACATCTACAGCTGGCCGGCTTCTAGTGCCATTCAGAATAGCTTCCTGTACCATGGAGTGTGGATATGCGTTGGCTGGATGCTTGCCATGAAAAATTGTGAAGTGATTTTCAGATTCATTAAAAAAGTATTCTATATTATTTATATATATATATATATATATATATATATG
The DNA here is from genome assembly GCA_030220185.1 of Diploptera punctata. Classification (NCBI taxonomy): domain Eukaryota; kingdom Metazoa; phylum Arthropoda; class Insecta; order Blattodea; family Blaberidae; genus Diploptera; species Diploptera punctata. The sequence goes on along the minus strand of JASPKZ010002726.1, from coordinate 101,834 downwards.
TGTGTGTGTGTGTGTGTGTTTGTGTGTGTGTTTGTGTGTGTGTTTGTGTGTATGTGTTTGTGTGTGTGTGTGTGTGTTTGTGTGTGTTTTTGTGTGTGTGTGTGTTTGTGTGTGCGTGTTTGTGTGTGTTTGTGGTGTTTGTGTGTGTTTTTTGTGTGTTGTGTTGGTGTGTGTGTTGTGTTTGTGTGAGCGGTTTTGTGTGTGCGTGTTTGTGTGTTCTTGTGTGTGCGTGTGTTGTGTGTGTGGGGTTTGTGTGTGTGTTTGTGTGTGTCGTGTTTTTGTGTGTGTGTTTGTGTGTGTGTGTTTGTGTTGTGTGTTGTGTGTGTGTTTGTGTGTGCGTGTTTGTGTGTGTGTTTGTGTGTGTGTGTGTGTGTGTGTTTGTGTGTGTGTTTGTGTGTGTTTGTGTTGTGTGTGTTGTGTGTGTGTTTGTGTGTGTTTTTGTGTGTGTGTGTTTGTGTGTGCGTGTTTGTGTGTGCGTGTTTGTGTGTGTGTTTGTGTGTGAGTGTGTTTGTGTGTGCGTGTGTTTGTGTGTGCGTGTTTGTGTGTGTTTGTGTGTGCGTGTTTGTGTGTGCGTGTTTGTGTGTGTGTGTGTTTGTGTGTGTGTTTGTGTGTGTGTGAGTTTGTGTGTGTGTTTGTGTGTGTGTGTTTGTATGTGATTTTGTGTGTGTGTTTGTGTGCGTGTGCTTTTGTGAGTGCGAGCGCGTGTACATATATATATATATATATATATATATATATATATATATATATATATATAAAACCAGCATTAATGATTTAATTTAAAGCTTTATTTCTTCGTCACGTGTTGCTAGAATTTAAGTACAAAGATTTTTCTAAAAGAAATATTAAATAATGATACTTATTGAAGAATTCTATAAAAATAATTTAAATTAAATTAATGTTAATAATTATATACAGCCACTTGCTCTAGTCCTTTAAAAACATACACTGGAACAACGGCTTTACTTTCCATCCGAAAGAAGCTCAGGATTTTCTTCTTCTTCTTCTTCATAATTTGTAGGATTTTGATCCTGTTTAATTCCAAAATCACTCCTCGGAGGAAGACGTATTGGATATGCATTTGCTGTCTATCCATCTCTTGGCTGGTCTTCCTCTTGTTCTTCTTCCGTCCATTGGTCTATCTTCTTTAGCTCTTTTTGCAAGTCAGTTGTCTTCCATTCTTTCTATATGACCTTTCCAATATTTTCGTCCATCTACAATAAATTTGGTTATGTCTTGAATATGGCATTTGTCCCTTTCCAAAAAAGTGCATAAATTCGCGAGCTGCGAAACCATGGTGACCACTAGTCATCCCGGACCGAGATATACTATTAAAATAGTTTAAGAATTGTATTAATAAAAATGTTACAGTGACATGTGACGCTTTAACATTTACTAAACAAGACTTGATTATGAAGCATCTCCACTGAATGTCAATATTGACGAGGGTAGGGGGTGGTGTCCTAGCGGAATTACTTATGAAAGGGGGATGATTAAGTGTGACGTTGATGCATTGGTAGGCTGGACAGCCCTATATTGTTCTGATGGGGGGGTGCAGTGGATGATCTCTTGACGCGTAGGTCTAGCTTCACGAGGGGTGAAGAGTGGAGAGTCCAAAGCACCCTTCACCCACGTTTCTCTCCCCACCCCCGTCCTTCATGAAGCTATCACACTTTCATATGGTACAGTCTATAGCAATACCTAAATTACTTATTATTGAAGTCTGGAAGTTGAGCCATTTATTTTGGGTAAAATACGTAGGGAAATAATTTAAGACAAATTAAAATGTTTCATACCTCTCCTCATAACCTACTTCTAAGTAGAGCCGATCACTATTTTTACAAAGAGACCTAAACCAAGTTTGGGGAAAAGAATCTTATATACTGAATCTAGGATTTCAAGAGAGATCAGGTCTTGCTTGGTTCAGGTTGGGAGCATGGAAATTTTTTAAAATTAGCGACGATCACGATATGAGAATATGTCCAATGTGCGGGAGCTTTGAAGACGAGATACATATACTAGGAAAATGTAACGATTTAGAATATTGACGGCATCAGTTATTATCGGAAAGATTTCTAAATTCAAATCGTGGAAGATTGGCATGCTACGAGTTACTGGTAAACCCAGAAAACTGGATAAACCTGGGTAGATTTCTGGACAAAACGTGGAAAATAAGAACAACACTTATTCATGAATAAATAAATATGTTAACAAATTGCAATACCATTAATTCTTAACAATTCTACGTAACTAAGTTAATGTATAATGCAATTATATTGATATATAAAATTGTGATATTTTTTTTCTTGTTTTTAAACATCAACTTATTGTAACGGACTGTCAACAGCACGTACGGCTTACTGCTCGTGCGATCCATATTTGTAAATGACATTGTGTGTATCTTACTTTTGGTTTAATAAAGTCCTTATGTATGTAAGTAGATAGCGATTTCAAAGCCTTGGCGGCTATATCTTCAGTACTATCTTGACGACTGATGTTATGTCGATCGGAAGAACTACTTCTTCTTCCCTCTGTTGGTGGACCGGTAAACCTCTGGATCAAGTCAGTATCCGCGGGAGTTTCGAAGTTCATAAGTTTTTCGTTCTTGTTTTTCTGAATGTGGATTTTTTCCCAAACCGTGAGTTCATTTTATTTTTCTATTTGTTAAATTAGACTGGCTTTTGATTCAATTAGACGTTTTTCGGACTAAGCATGAGCAGGTACTGCTGACTTTTCCACTTCACCAATTAATGGAATTAATGACATCGATAACACACTATCCATTATTATTACGAAGTGCTGGTTTTCATAGGCTTAAAGAACCTTCGGGACTTGGAAATTCTGGTAGCGTGTTTATGTAGCCGAGCGTTAGTATGAGGAAGTATAGTTATAAGGGCATGCGTGTTTTTGAACATAAATAAATGGATTCTTAATTTTATCTATTTTATTTCTAGAGAATAAAGATTACAATCCCTAAGTATTCTAGCCCTAAATAACTAATCTAAGCTTATATTAAGAAAACCTACATTCGAACTTCCTGGGGTTTGAGAGAGAGGGAGATGTGGAATTTATAAATCTAACCCTAATTTACATGTTAATAAGTACATACTAATTCCTACCCTTTGCAAATAAAACAGTCTTAAAAGATTTGATACTTGTCTACATTGCCTAACTTTCCTAGCGAATTTGTTAAGAAAAATGGTCGGTGAACTTACCCCATCAGTCACAACTACTACAACACCAGCCAGACTCGAGTCCCTACGTTTTCCAGGGTTAAATACTAAACTTGACCTCCATTTCCACTGACTTAACTGGACTACCATACCAGAGTCGAAATGCAGAGGTTTTGCAGTTAGCCCTGAAAACTTTGTTCTGAAATAGCATATGGCTAAAGCGTTATTTCAACAACGTTTTTATGTGAATAATTAAAATAATCTATAAAATAATTAAATATCTATCTAAAATACGCTATGTATGCAGAACAATTATTCAGAGAGAAATAACAAATTGAAGATCCAAATTCTCGAAGATACCGAGATATTAAGAGAAACCAGAAACACTCACCTGCTTCATGAAAATACAACCCAATTACGTCAACCCTCTATACAAGATTCTCACTAACAACTAGTATCAATTTACAAGCCGATTATGGAGCACTAGACTCCGTAAAGTACTAACTTTACTCCACAACTTACATCCAAAGTTTTAGGAAGACTAAAATCTCAGGTATCTATATATTTTTATATTTTTAATTTTACTATAATACGTTTATTATCTAACATGAGATGAGGTGAAAGGTGACATGAAATGGATGAATCAGAAATGAAATGATTGGAACGAAGGCCGAATGCAAAGTGTTATTGGGATGAAATTCGTGAAAGGGAGAAAACCCCAAGAAAACCCCGCAATGTGCCGGTGTGGCCCATCACCAATATCCCCTCTGGAACCATCAGGATTTGTACCTGAGATCCCTAGTCGGGGCAGTCGCACACGCGAGCCATGCGTCCACCGAGACGGTTTAATAAAACATTACATAAAAGCACGTTCATTTGATCATATTTAGTGGTGTTGTTTTGTATCGTTTGTTGAGTAGATAATTACTTTTTTTAAGAATTCGTCTCCCAATTCCTTTCCTGCTCACTAAGCTTCCTGTCGTAAATATCTCAACGTATCCATAAAAAACTCACTTTCAATCATTGTAACATAAATAACTATTAAGGTACAAGACAGTATAAACGCACAAATATATAAAATGTCTACCCCCCAGACCCCCTCATACGTGTGCGTGTAATTTATTTTATAATAAAGTCCCATTCGTTAGTTAATTATATATAAATTAATTAATGTATAATGCTTTTGTGTTATTATTTATTTGTAATATTATTGTGTTTTCTTTATGTAATTGTAATGTTATTGCTTTTTTTGTTGTTGTTTATTTTTCTTCGCACTAGTAGCAATTATTACTTTATTGTAACGGACTGTCAACAGCACGTACGGCTTACTGCCCGTGCGACCCATATTTGTAAATAACATTGTAAATATCTTACTTTTTGTCTAATAAAGTCCTACTACTACTAGTTATATATTAATTAATGGATGTCCCGCGATGTAACCGAACGGTTTAAGGCATCATACCTTGGTTCAGAGCTGCTGAACATGTGCTAATTCGAATCCCCATTTGAGAAGAAATTTTCTCGTAGAATTTCAACGATTGATTTATGCCCACCCAGTGTCGTGACGAATTTGGGTAGTTACAACAAATGACAATCACACCAACACTGGGGAACGAAGTAAGAAAGGATACGCAGCTAAGATTTTACTCGACGGGGTGGCACTACCAGTGGCGATATATGGAAGTGAGGCCTGGGTCCTGAAGGAAAAAGAAAAAAAGTAAAATTCAAGCAGCGGAAATGAGATTCCTACGGGCTGTGAAAGGTTGTAGAAGAGAAGAACATATTAGAAATGAGAATATTAGAGAGGAATAAAATACAATAAGTTAAAATATACCTTCTTAGGTAAGATCCGTCGTCCTCAACTTATAAAATATGTAATCTTTATGCCTGTAGGCCTTTCAGAACATCCGTTCCATCTTCAGCGGGTCCCTCTTCGCTACAACATCCAGTATGATGATTGATGCTGCTGATCCTAATGTGGCGTTGTCGCGACTAAAGCTTCTTCCTGACAATATCGTATAGTGGGTTGTTTAGTCTGGGAGTGCTTTCATTTATTAGAAGTTTGTTGTCTATTTCCTTGATAATTTCCAGGTCTTCCAATATGTTGATTTTAGTTGGATTTCCCTCTTTGTGTACTATTGTAAGTTCATTCTATGACCGGCGTTTATTATGTGCTTAGCGTAATTAGACTTTCCATATGAGAGGAAGTCCACCGCTGTGGTCTCGAGGTAGCGTGCTGCCTTGTCACGCAGCGGGCCCGGGTTCGATCCCCGGTCGGGGCAGTTTTTTCTGGGTGAGGTTTTTATCGGGTTTTTCCTCGCCTGTAAGACAAATGTCAGGAAAACTTTAAGGCCCAAACGGTCCCCGAAATCATATGGTCATCATCCTTATCATTATCATCCTTACCATTATCATTATCATCATCATCCTTCACCGGTGTGGAAAGCAACGGGAAGCTACCACACCTACAATTCCCTAGTAAAGCTGCAAGCATAGCATGAAAATGCTGTGATTGCAGTGAAGGACCTGCCTTCGGGCAGAATTACTATGGATGGATATGAGACGAACTAAAAGTACAACCACTTCTTCAACAAATAGAAGAACACAGGAACAATTGGATAGACCATCTGCAAAGAATGGCAGAGGATAGGAAACCAAAGATGGCACTGATGTATAATCCTGGAGGACGAAGGTCGGTGGGAAGACCAAGAAAGCGCTGGGCTGAATAGATGTGAGATCGGAACAAGTAAAGAACTAATCTGTGAAGGATGATGATGATGATGATGATGATGATGATGATGATGATGATAAGTATCTGCTCCATGCTGAGAAAATCAGTTATAACGGCTCGAGGATCAACATGTTCACCGCATGACACCTATGAGCGTCTACCTATGTCATTAACACATACGGACGTGAAGTCCAGCGGCCTGGTGGTAATCAAAGGTCCTTCTATTCCTGTCGAGCTAGAGACTTTTTAATAATAAATGGATAAATACATGCGCGAAACTCAGGTTATAAAAATCTAGGCATATAGTTAAGTAGTCAATTCACGATCTTAGCGAGAGAAGTTTATTGGAAACTACCAGAATGCAAGCTGATAATAAAAACCTTGAGATAAGGGTAAATAAACCACCACATGTGTACAAGGGGGTGAAACCTCTCGTGTCACCCTGATTACCAACACTTGTGTTTGTCCTGGATCCAATTTTATTTCACCCCAACCAAAGAAAGTACATCTACAAGTCAAGATGTACCATGAGTCAGTGGAAGTCACAAGTGGATGGATGCACATCCCCCGATTTGTTAAGGTGCTGCCAACTGTTTTCATTTCAACCATTCCAAAAGGAAAGAGATACATTGACAAGGGTGGTGAGGGTCATATAGAGGACAAAATTTTGCGATACCAAAGCATTATTTACGTGAATTCGCCCTCTATACAATCAGTTGATCATCATCCGTACCCATCTCTCTATCGCAATTACTCATATCATATTTGCTATGTTTAGTACATATGTATGGTATGTTTAGTCTTTGATCCCCTTGCTGCCCATGTAGGCTATATTTGTGTATTTTCTTGTGTCTAAAGAAGGAGTTTGCGATTCTTAAATTATTGAATATGAAAAAATCTATTAGCAGTTTACCATTATTGTTGCAAGTTGGTTCTCATTTCTGATCCAATGCATTCTCTTATCGGTTGGTCAGATTTATCTTACTTAGGAAGTGTATTTGCAGAGTATAAGAGTGACATTGATTCAAAATTACAAAAATATAATAAAATGAATGGGGTAATACGAAGACATTTTGGTAAACAGATGAGGACAGAGACAAAACTAAGATTACATAACATCACATCAAAAGCTGCTCTAAAATACGGAAATGAGATTTGGATTTAAATAAAAGAAACTCTCATAAACTTCAAGTAAGCCAAAGCGCTTCTTACGATCATTGTTAGGAGTTAATGGACTGGATCACCAAAGGAACACTATTATCAGAGGAAAACTTGGAGTAACAAGTTTAAATGAAGATATACAAAGATACCAACAAGAATGGAAAAATCATCTGAGGAGAATGGCAAGAAATAGACTTCCAAAATTGGCATTCCAATATACCCCAACTGGACATAGGGACCATGGAAGACCAAAACATCGGTGGAAAGATCAAGACCATCTTCGCTAGGTTTACCGTACAGGCCACATGGCCTAAAACGAATTTGTTCATGATGATGTATGGTATGTTTAGTCTTAAATATTCATACTGTCTGAGAGGTAACCTTGGTATTCAGCTGATCATTCATCCCTGGAGACCATCCATGTCCTCATGTGGTTAAGAAAATATATACCACATATCCTGACACGTTCATGTCTCTTAAAGCCCAGGAGCCACAGGGCATATAGAATAATGTATGTACAAAGGGAGAAGTTTAAAATAAGGGGGAAAGAGAGAGAGGGAGAGATGGAGAGAGAAGTTAATTTAAAGAGAATGGCAAAAATTCAAATCACTCATCCCAAAAGACGCTCAAAAAAACATATATCCTGTTAAAGCCTGGGAGGCATGGAGTGTGTAGGAGAAGTATATGTAAACAAAGAGAAATGTTAAACTAAAGGGAAGGGAATAGAGAGAGAGAAAAGTTAATAATTTAAAGAAAAGGGCAAAGTTATTATTATTATTATTAGTATTATTATTATTATTATTATTATTATTATTATTATTATTATCCAGGAAGGATAAAATCAGAAATTCATATATAAAAGAAAAAATGCAGGTACAATATTCAATATTAGATTTTATAAAGAAGAAACAATTAAATTGGTACGGACACATTAGAAGGATGGAAGAAGGAAGACTACCTAAGATAATCATGGATTGGGAACCACAGGGAAGGAAAAAGAAGGGTAGACCAAATATTACGTGGATTCAGGGAATCAATGAAACTAAGAGGGAATGGGAAATAGAAGAAGATATATGGATGAACAGACAAGAATGGAAAAATGTGTTGAAACAAATGTATAGTTAACTGTGAACATGGGTACCGGAAAAATGTATATTCATTGTAAAAGCCAGAATAATAAAAAAATATTATTATTAATTATTATTATTATTATTATTATTATTATTATTATCATTATTATTATTATTATTATTATTATTATTATTATTATTATTATTATTATTATTATTATTATTATTATTATTATTATTATATTGGACGAATACGATAACTGGGGTTTGAAAATAAATTTAGAAAAAAACATTTTATATGGGATGTGGAGCAGAAACCAGATTTAATATTAGGAGATCAGAAGGGGTATATTAGAGGATATGAAGAATTTGAATATCTGGGAGTAAAAGCGGATAAAGAAGATAAACAAGAAAGTGATATTAAGAACAGAATAAATAAAGGTAGAGCAATAACAGCCAATGATAAAGGAGTATTATGGAAACAGACATTGTAAGTTACAAACATATAAATTCACTTATGTTGCGAAGTACTCTCACATATGGAGCGGATAGGTTGGAAAATCAACAAAAAACTTGGATTGGTACAAAGACTTGTTGATGGAAAATGGATTTCTTGAGGATTTTTGTAGCAGCAAGATGTGTTCCAAATTAGAAAAAAAAAGAATGACTATCATACGAGAAAAAAATGAATATAAGATATTCAATAGTAGATTATATAAAAATACAACCACTTAAATTGTGTATGGGGCCAACGTTACGGGGGCACGCCGCTAGCGTAGTGGGTAAGGCACTGAGCTACAAGCCGGAGGGTCGAGGGTTCAAGTCCCGTTGGGGTCCCAGGATTTTGTTACAAATGACCCAAACCATCCGGCCACGGCACTATGGCCCTGGGGTAGACTCAGCCCGCGACACGGAAATGAGTACAAAGACGATTGTTCTTGGGGGTTAAAGGCGGGCCGTCACGCAGGGCTGACAACCCGGCTGACATAAAGTGCCGATTATCTAGAAAAAGTGGGAGCCTTAACCTCCCACTACCCCAAGGGCCTCCGGATCTGTTGTGGGATCACTTTATGGGCCACGTACGACGAATACAAGAAGAAAGGTACCCAGAAAAACATTGGAGTAGTGTCCACCTGGAAGAAGAAGGAAAGGAAGACCTCGAAACTCGTGGATGCAAGAAATAAGAACTGGAATGAGAACAAGAGGACTGGAGGGCATGGAGTGGAGAAAGAAAATAAAACTTTAGGCACAGAAAGATATGTAAACATTGAAAATCTGTATATAATAAATAATAATTATTATTATTGTTATTATTAATATTATTATTATTGCTGCTGTTGCAATTTTTTTCCATTCATTGCTTTATTTATGTTTTGCAGCCAAGTGTTTTTTGGTCTACCGCCATATCATCTTCCCGTTGGAATCCAATCCAAAACTCTTCTTCGTAAACTTTCATCACCCATTTTCTATTAAATCCCACCATGTGTATTCCATTACTCTTTTTAACGTTGCAGTTTTTTTTTTCTTTCATGAACAGGGATATGGACGTAAACTAAAATACCATGATATATTATAAACAAGTTACAGAGGAAGATATACCTCACTGAAGGGAAGAAACAAAACAGTAAGAGAGGTTAAAGTGCAATCTTTTGGTCTCTTGACGATGAAGATTCTAGAGAGAGTTTGAATGACTGTTAGAAAGCTGCAAGTCCACAACAACCCAACAAGTAGCAAGGGGTGGTGAAACAATTTTCTACCTGTCACATCCTTTCTTTAGAATTTACATAACATACTGCAAGTATATTTTACTTCTGTTCACAAAATAGTGAATGAAGAAATTATCTTTTCCAGACATTTTCACAAGTTGTGGAGTATTTTAACAACAGGGTGTCACCACAAGAATGCTGCGGGGCATTAATATATCTTTAGAATATAAACAGATAAGAATGATGTATGCATCGGCACGTTGTTTTGATCTAGCACTGAAATACTTACTCGCTAGTTTAGTTCCTTCAATGTATTCACTTCTACCATTTTATGCAAAAACGGAACGAATATCGCCCTACGAATATAGAACATAAGTATTAAGAATCGCTGGTTTTCTTAGGCTTAAAGGGCCTTGGGGACTTGGAAAATCTGGTAGCATGAGTTACCTAGCCGAGCGGTAGCATGACGATGTATGCATACGTGTTTTGAAATAAACAAATGGATTCTTATTTTAACTATTTTATTACTAAGTATAATAATATTACAATCCCTAAGTATTCTAGCCCTAATTTACTATTCTAAGCCTATATTAAAACTACAGTACTTTCTGGGGTTTGAGAGAGTGGGAGTTGTGTAATTTATAAATCTACCCTAATCTACATTTTTTATTATTGATTTCGTACATCTCAATGATGGATAAATCATAGTTGAAGAGAAAATTATACGCTCAGACCGGGACTTGAACCCGGGACCCTTGTTCTCTAGACCAAGTGCTCTACCAACTGAGCTACCTGAGCAAGTACCGATCTAAACGCAAAATCCTTCTCTATATACATTGTAATTCCCATCCACCAAATGCTATGAAGCCATGCTTCTATCTTGCAAATGGCGGCTCCTTTTATTAAGAAGACATATTTGGGAATTATACATTACAGCCAGTACGGGTTTTTCCATGTTTTTATTATTTTTATTATTTTTATTATTTTATTATTTTATTATTGATAATAAAAACATGGAAAAAGCCGTACTGGCTGTAATGTATAATTCCCAAATATGTCTTCTTAATAAAAGGAGCCACCATTTGCAAGATAGAAGCATGGCTTCATAGCATTTGGTGGATGGGAATTACAATGTATATAGAGCAGGATTTGCGTTTAGATCGGTACTTGCTCAGGTAGCTCAGTTGGTAGAGCACTTGGTCTAGAGAACAAGGGTCCCGGGTTCAAGTCCCGGTCTGAGCGTATAATTTTTCTCTTCAAACCTAATCTACATGTTTAAAATTGTTATATCCCTTTTGAAAATTTAATATCAAAATAGTTAATTGTACTTGATTCCCTCCAAAAATCCAGGACACATATAAAAAAAATGGTCGTGACTTACCCTTCAGCACTTTTCACAGAACAGACACGAGACCCTCACTTCCCCCCGTGTTATATACTCAATTTCACCTCTAGTTACCCTAACTGTACTCACTAACATTCCAATAAACTAAATGTAGAGATTTTACAGTTAGCTAAGGAAAACTTTGCTCTGAACTACATCATGTCTAAAATTTTATTTCAACAGACTTTGCTTGAATAATTAAAATAATCTATAAAACAATTAAATATCTATATAAAAGACTCTATGTATTCATAATAATAAGTAACTAATATATATATATATATATATATATATATATATAGCCCGTGCGACCCATATTTGTAAATAATATTGTAAATATCTTACTTTTTGTCTAATAAAGTCCTACTATTACTACTATAAAGAGGTATATGGCATAGTTTTTTTCTAATTAGTAAAGAGCTCGGTTGTAAAGAAGAAACCGCATGCTGTATTTCAGATACATTAACAAATAATACCATCACTTAAGATAATAAATATCTCCATGATTACCAATATTAAACGAACTTGATTCTTTGTATACTGAATAACAAAACTGTTTTTCTCAAAACAAAGAAAAATACTTACACCACTATGACATGTACCTCTTCATATATTAATGATGAACATCGGGTATTTTTTTTTACTGATGACATGAATTAGTAAAAAATGATGTTCAGGTGGCAATGCAGATGACTTAAATGCCTGCAAGGAAATTGTTTTAGTTATAAACATGGAAAAACTAAAAACATGCAGATGAGCCGGAACTGAAATATCGTACATCATACTTTGACAGTGTGCCGTGTATGCGTAATTTTTGGAACTTTTGTGTTGCCCCGATGTCTGTAGAGATTTTTTACGTCTGTGTTTCCCCGATCATTTTCTCCTTTGTGTCCGCTAGTTTCCGAACTCACTCTTTTCCCCACTCCCCTGCGCGCACGATATGCGCGAAAGAGGAGGTCCGTCCCCGACGACACGAAACGTTAAGCAGACGAACTCTGGCTTCGGTGGAAGCAGACGAGCTCTGGCTTCGGAAGAAGCAGTCGATGGGCTGGATTCGTGGCAGCAGCCGGGACTAGCTTCGTAATAGACTGGAAGTCTTCCTAGAAAGGAAGAGACTTTCTCCAAAAGAGGAACTGTTAAGTTGCGGCAATGTCGCCATTACCTCAAGATTTTGTTAGTCATGTTTATTAAGGATTTGCAGGAATTAAGAGTTAAGTATTGTTTTTGTGTGGGTGTATATAGTTCAAATGTTCTGTAGTATGAAAGATTATATATTAAAGGAGAAAGTTATTATTATTGATTATGTTAACCTTCATCATTGTTTTCATAATTTTTCATTATAGCCGTTATTTTTTTAATTTAACTAATATGACTAATTTTCATTAAATCTCATTCATTTTAGTTAATCATTGTGATTAATTATTTATTGCAAGCATTAAGTATTTTTTGAAAGGAGTTGGGACATCAAAAGTCTCTGCAATGCATAATAGCATGCATTTCCAGAATTAAACATAGGCTCAATTCTGGAAATGCATGCTATTATGCATTGCAGAGACTTTTGATGTCCCAACTCCTTTCAAAAAACGTTAAGCTGAAAATATATAAAACTATTATTCTACCAGTTATATTATATGGGTGCGAAACATGGACTCTTACTTTAAGGGAGGAAAGGAGATTACGAGTATTTGAGAATAAAGTACTTAGGAAAATTTTTGGACCAAAGAGAGATGAACAGACAGGTGAATGGAGAAGACTACATAACAATGAACTACATGGTCTTTATAGGAAGCCAGATATAATAAGAACAGTTAAGTCTCGTAGACTGCAATGGGCGGGACATGTTGCGCGTATGGGGAATGAAAGACGTGAATGGAAGCTTCTTGTAGGAAAGCCAGAGGGAAAACGCCCAGTTGGTAGACCAAGAATGAGGTGGGAGAACAACATTAACTATGGTTTGAGGGAAGTAGATTATACAGGGAATGATTGGAAAGTATTAGCTCAGGATAGGAATATATGGAGAGCTTATGTCCGCGCGGCCATGAACCTACGGGTTCGATAGTGCCAGTGAGTAAGTAAGTAAGTTAACCTTCATCATTGTTTTCATAATTTTTCATTATAGCCGTTATTTTGTTAATTTAACTAATATGACTAATTTTCATTAAATCTCATTCATTTTAGTTAATCATTGTGATTAATTATTTATTGCAAGCATTAAGTATTTAGAGTCATATAATCTCCTCTCTCATGATCTCGTTATATACCTCGCTATGTACAATAAGTATAGTTCGAAGTATTGTTTATTATATACTAGCAGTTGTTTACGAAATGAAGCAAGTCTGCGTAAAACTAGGGCCCAGCGCACAGAATCTCTGTTAAGATTAAATAGTTATGTTTATCGGTTCTCTATTTATTCCTTGTTTACATTCAGCTATAATCGTATCTGTGATATGATATTGAGCAAGAGTAAACTAAAGTATAAGCGATCAATGTTAGGCGATGTCTATTATTGTAATTTTTTTTTTTTGTATTCATATGTAACATGTTTGTCCTGTTTAATATGACTATTATTGTATTTTTTTTTTGTATTCATATGTAACATATGTTTGTTCTGGTGAGTGGAAGAGAAGGCCACATGGCCTTAACTCCACCAGGCTAAATAAATCTATTCTATTCTAAAATCTATCCTTAAACAGACACCGTACAACAGGGCAATTATTCTTATGAAAAAGTGAAAACATTCAAATACTTAAGATCATTTTAACAAATCAAAATCATACACATCCATAAATTAAATACTGACTTTAAGTAGACTATTTAACACATCCCCAAATGGGAGTCAATGACCAATCACGTTTCAATGATTTTTGTTTTACAACCAATGACAGTGGTGTTTCATCTCGCTATTTATCGAACTATGTTTACCAAAATAAATAAAGCTCCTCATTTTAATATTCTGAACAGGTCAGAGCATTGTTTTGCAGTGACTGGCTCTCCAACAAATGCATTGAATATAGCAAATAATAAACAGATTCCTTCGAACTACACATTTGATAATTGTGTCTTCATTTCATTAGATACAACTTTCCTCATTAGAGGATTGCCTCGAGAACAAAGTGATACAGACAATTAATTTTTGGAATTTATTAAATACATTTTGTAAATACTTTTTTTAAAAACTCAAATTGTAGGCCTAATTGAAGTATACATACTATAAAGTAGAAATTTTGTAAATATGGTTTCTTAAAATTGAAATTGATCCTCTAATGGCAGCGATGGCAATTTTAGACAGATACGCCCTGTCCAAATCTAAGGAATTCCAAAATTTGGCTAAGAATCCTGGTATAGTACCTCTTTCCCCGATCATCAATCCTGTGACAGTTATACTATCTAGTTGGTATTTATCTTTATAATAGTCAATTGTTGGCTCATATATGGCTTTCTTTTCACAGTCGACTTCCTCAGGTTGTGAAGCGCCATAATGAATGCGGTATTGTACCCACGGTTCCATAAGTCGTAGAAGTAGTAAGTTAATTTAAAGAACAAATCGTAATCTGAAGTTCACAGAATACAAAACGCTTTGGTGTTATATTTCCGATTGGGGAAGTAACATTATCTGAAGGGCATACAATAGCCAAACTTGTCATTTGAATCAAATTAAAAGCTACTCCCAATTCATCTTTGTTGCTGTTTAATCAAGAATAAATAAATAAAAAGAAAACATATGAGAAATGCAAGTAAAGGCAGGTCATAGCAAGTGGGGGGGAATGTATGAAGGAGGAGGGGTCAGGAAAGCTTTAATTTTGAAAATGTTATAAAACTTTGCTTGTTTGCGGGATGGATCCCCTAGGGCTCAGCTTGCTCTGTAATACGTTGTTATAATCAGAAGCGGCTGTTATACACGCTCCAAGTTAGCTATATAGCCATTTTTTTAGAAAAGAAATAATAAGTGGAGAACTACTGGAATAGATTTTTAAATCATCAACATAATTGAGAACAGAAAAAATACAGAATACAAAGATTAGAAGAAAAATGGAACTGAAAAAATACATAAATACAATGGTGTGTAAAGAAATCTATGATGGCATGACATGTACGGAAAATTAAGAGGAAAAATATTCACAAGTAACGCCAAGAGTGATTTCCAAATTATCGACTGTAACGAATGAATTGTCTAGAGGATTTGGAAATCAAGAGTGGCATTTGTTAGGACTATTTAACGAATAAAATTAAGCTGTTTACTAACAAAACATTATTTAAATATAGTTATTTTAAAATAACTTGTTTGCCTACACTCTTTGTCCAATTTAGACACTTTCGAGTGAGTCTAACTTTTTAGGCATTATAAACTCAAACAGACCTCTGGCATTCCATACACCAATTTTCATTTCGTTATTCCTTTTCTTTGCATTTGTCGTCTTTGTGATATCAGTCCGGTCATTTCTTTCCTTTAGATTCTGAGTATGTATAGATTGTCAAATATAACCCAAGATTATAATTTACAAATTTCGGTGAGTAAGACAAAAACTATGGCGTTTCAAGGGAAAATACCGATACGAACTAAAATTGTTATTAACAACAATATAATAGAACAAGTTAATAACTTTACTTATCTTGGCTGCAATCTTTCGTACGACACATGTAAAGACATAGACATAAAATTGGTCAAATTTCAAAAACTTATAGGAACAATAAAAAGCATTCTTTTCCGAAAAGTACGTCCAGATACAATTCTAAAATTTTATAAAACAATGGCTCTTCCAACTCTACTTTATGGTTCTGAAACCTGGACTCTTACTACAGGTAAATTAAATAGGATAGTAGCTGCAGAAATGAAGTTATTAAGACCTTTAGCGGGTTATACGCTTTATGATCACATACGTAATGAAGATATCCGCAAAGCTCTCAACACACCAGCAATAACTGAAATTATTCAAAAATATCAAAATAATTGGCATGAACACCTTCTGAGAATGCCAAACAATAGACTACCTCTGCAGCTATTGAACTACAGACCCACAGGGCGAAGAGACCCAGGAAGACCTAAGAAGAGATGGAGGGATCAATTTCTTTCCTGAAGCGGAACAGGCCAATGGCCTAATCCATGACTGCCATTGATTATGATACCCTCAAATAGGATACTATATGAAACTTAGACACTGTGTGATTCCTTCTAAAACACCACAGTTCTGAAACTATTTAAAATGTGCGTCTGCAAGTTCCTACCTTGTTTAACAATACCTTGATCCGAAGTGGAACATATAATATGTTCACTATTCTATAGTGCGTCCAGTTTTATTTTTGCCAGTTGTACAATGATTAGTAAATCGTGATACAACTAACTTCTGAATACTATCAAATGGAAAATCTTGTGTAACCTTAAACAGAAAGGTAATGGTGTACGTCGAGGCACGCCATAGCGTAATGGTTAAGGCACTGCGCTACAAGCCGGAAGGTCGAGGGTTCAAGTCCCGGTGGGGTCAGGATTTTTAAACTAACCCAAACCATCTGGCGGCACTATGACCCTGGGGTCGACTCAGCATCTAGCGGAAATGAGTACCAGACGCTTGTTCTAGGGGTAAAGACGGCCGTCACGCAGGGCTGACAACCCGGCTGACATCAAGTGCTGATTGTCCAGAAAAGTGGGAGCGTCAACCTCCTACTACCCCAAGGGCCTCCTGAGGCCTGTATTGGGAAACCTTTACCTTTACCTTTTATGGTGTATGTCTATACATCGAATTTTATATCAGCCAACATCTGGATATCTTATTATCCTGTTCAGAATGGAGTGATAGTTTAAAAATTACTATATATATATATATATATATATATATATATATATTTGTTTATTCATTTATTTATTTATTTCTCCAGTCCTAGCCATTCCAGGTAGAAGCCAGTACTACAATTGAAGAATCAATGATATCAAAACTCTGCCTCATATATTTCTAGAGAAACACTTGCAATATCTGACATCACGCCATCAGATCATCATATCTACCGACAGAACTTCATGATTAATTACTATCAATTTAATGTGTTACTTTATTAGATTGCCAGATCACTTTATGTAATTCTGGAGATAATTTTCTAAAAGAAACATACACTGTTTGCCAAAAGCAATCGATTATAACCTGAATGCCTTTAAAAACAAAACCAACTTTGAAGGGTTAAAAATTATCAAATATCTAAAATTGTTATTAATAATCAGTGAGTACAACAAGTCGGTGAATTCAATTACCTCAATAGATATAATCTTTTGTAATTTACTGAAAGAAGGAAGTCTGGCTTTTGCTAGCTTGCGGCCTGATAAGAGGTGAAGAGAAGCGAACTAGTTCCAACGCGGGAATTTCCAACAACTTCAGAGGCGGTAGAAGAACAATATGTTCTCAACTCAAAGAAGGCGGAAGAGAAAACCAGCAAAGAGGGAAGAGCAGTCTCTTTAATCATGTAAAGGTACCTGCTCTAGAGGAAGAAAACCTCGATCACAAATCACCTGGTCCTCCTGGAAGGGGGTTTGCGGACGGGTTGAAGCCCGCCCAAGTAAAAAGTATACTCGTATTACTCGTATCTCTCGCAGGAAATGGGACGTCCTAGAAGACGATGGGAAGCTGAATTCTGAGAGCAGAACAGACCGACGACCTACCATGAAGATGATGATGATGATGATGATGATGATGATGATGATGAAGGAAATCTAGCACTGCTCTGGTCTCGAGGTACGTAGCGTGATGCCTTGTCACGCAGCGGGCCCGGATTTGATCACCGATCGGAACAAGTTTCCTGGGTGAATATTTTTCGGGATTTCTCCTCGCTGTAAGACAAATGTCAGGAAACTTTAAGGACCAAACGGTCCCCGAATATCATCTGGCCATTATTATCATAATCTAATTAGATTAAGTTTAGGATTAAGGCTTCTCCTGACTCATCATTACCAACATCATTGACTCATATAATTGGGGCAGTGTAACCTCGCCTTCAGGTGCCCCAACCTCAGGACAGGATTACAATACGCCAATGCCAAACCGAATACCAGAAATGTAGATATGACAAATTGGTGGCATTGAATTAAAAACATAAAAACATTCAAATTACAATCTTATAGAAGATTTTCGTGGTCTTGGGACTTGAAGATCCCCGGCGTTTAGCCAGAAACTGCGTCCGGCATCCTCAAGGATTGTCTTGAGACATCTTGAAGAAGATCCGGACTTTTGGCCGTGGTCTTGAGGCTTGAAGATCCCCGATGTTTCGTCAGAGGCTGCGTCCGGCATCCTCAATGATTGTCTTGAGTCTCAAGAGAATCCTTGAGGTTGCCGGACGCAGTCTCTGGCGAAACGTCAAGACAATCCTTGAGGATGCCGGACGCAGTCTCTGGCGAAACGTCGGGGATCTTCAAGCCTCTCAAGACAACCCTTGAGGATGCCGGACGCAGTCTCTTGCGAAACGTCAAGAATCTTCAAGCCTCTCAAGACAACCCTTGAGGATGCCGGACGCAGTCTCTGGCGAAACATCGGGGATCTTCAAGCCTCTCAAGACAACCCTTGAGGATGCCGGACGCAGTCTCTGGAGAAACGTCGGGATCTTCAAGCCTCTCAAGACAACCCTTGAGGATGCCGGACGCAGTCTCTGGAGAAACGTCGGGGATCTTCATGCCTCTCAAGACAATCCTTGAGGATGTCGGACGCAGTCTCTGGCGAAACATCGGGAATCTTCAAACCTCAAGACCACGGCCAATAGTCCAGAAATCTTCCTCAAGATCATAATACTAAGTATTTTGAGAGTTGTCATAAATAATTTATACATATAAAAAATAAGTAAATTTATGTGAAAATAACTGTAAAGCTATATATTCTGCTATGTTCTAATATATATATTTGTTGTAGTATTAGGGACTATATATCTTAATTTAGGTTTAGGACCTATGTCTAAAATACATTCATTATACCCTTTTAGTCCACCGCTGTGGTCTCGAGGTAGCGTGCTGCCTTGTCATGCAGCGGGCCCGGGTTCGATCCCCGGTCGGGGCAGTTTTTCTGGGGAAGGTTTTTATCGGGGTTTTTCCTCACCTGTAAGACAAATGTCAGGAAAACTTTAAAGCCCAAACGGTCCCCGAAATCATATGGCCATCATCATCATCCTTCACCGGTGTGGAAAGCAACGGGAAGCTACCACACCTACAATTTCCTAGTAAAGCTGCAAGCATAACATGAAAATGCTATGTGATTTTTGTATAATTCTACTATTCGCTGGTTGATTGCAAGAGAAGGCCTTATGGCCTTAACTCTGCCAACTTAAATAAAGCATTATTATTATTATTATTATTATTATTATTATTATTATTATTATTATTATTATTATTATTGTTATTGTTATTGTTATTATTATTTTATTATTATTATTATTATTATTATTATTATTATTATATTATTATTATTATTATTATTATTATTATTATTATTATTATTATTATTATTATTATTATTATTATTATTATTATTATTATTATTATTATTATTATTATTATTATTATTATTATTATTATTATTATTATTATTATTATTATTATTATTATTATTATTATATATTATTATTATTATTATTATTATTATTAATTAAAATTTTTGCTTGTAACTGGTATTTTACTTAAAATGCCAATTTAAAATATTGCATTAACTAAGACATTTTGGTTTAATAAATCGTTTCCTAAAAATAGTTAATTTCGATTTCACCTGATTTCATTCGACTATTTAACTCATGCCCCAAATGGGAGTCAATGACCAATCACGTTTCAATGATTTCTGTTTTATGACCAATCAGAGTCGTGTTTCACGAAATATTTATCAATGTTAAATTTACCATTTTAAATAAAGCTCCTCCTCTTTAATATTCTGAAAAGGTCTGACCATTATTTTGCAGTGACAGAGCCTGTGAGAAATACGGCTACCAGATTTTATATATAGTGCATAGATGTCAACACATAGCGCTTGCAGGAGTTAATATAAAAACATTTGTAGCAATGTATTATTCCAAAAAAAATAAACCACTGTTTGCACTTTCTTAAATGTATTTTTTTCCCAGGTAATAATTCAGAAAAATAAAATTGTCATATTTACATCATACGACATCAGAAAAGAATTAATATACAGTTTGATGTGTTTCATTTTTCTCCACTAGAGAACATTCTTACAATATTGCATTCCTTTGGCAATAAATAGTATGATCTCGTTGCAGTGATAAACAAAAGAAGCAGATGAAGCGTACCTATCGTTTCTCATTTGTTTTCAAACATCGCCGTTTGCATTAAATATATAAATATTTTAAAATAACTATAGTTAAATAATGATTTGTGAGTAAACAGCTTAATTTTATTCGTTAAATAGTCCTCTTGATTTCCAAATTCTCTAGATAAATTCACTCCTCATTTCGTGAGTCGTGAATTTATCGATAATTTGGAAATCGCTCGTGGCATTACTTACGATAAATTATTTAATAAAATGGGGAAAATTCTACTCTTTGTCTTCAAGATATTCCCTCAATAGTGAAAGTTTTGAAATAAAAATAATCTTCGTTAAATGACTACCTGCTGCGAAACACTGATTCTTACTTTAAGGGAGGAAAGGATATTACGAGTGTTTGAGAATAAAGTTTTTAGGAAAATTGTTGGACCAAAGAGAGGCGAACAGACAGGTGAATGGAGAAGACTTCATAACAATGAACTACATGTCTTTATAGGAAGTCAGATATAATAAGAACAATTAAGTCTCGTAGACTGCGATAGGTAGGACATGTGGCACGAATGGGGAATGAAACACGTGTATGGAAGCTTCTTATAGGAAAACCAGAGATAAACGCCCAGTTGGTAGACCAAGAATGAGATGGGAGAATAACATTAACTATGATTTGAGGGAAGTAGATTATACAGGAAATTATTGGAAAACATTAGCTCAGGATAGGGATGTATGGAGAGCTTACGTCCACGCGGCCAAGAACCTACGGGTTCGATATCGCCAGTGAGTTAGTTAGTTTGTTTGTTATATTGACTATACTATCTGCAACCCTTGAATATTTCCATTAGATAATGATCTCTTTATTTTCAATAAACTTGCCGCTACTGGGGGTGAAAAATAAAGGAAGAGGGTACTGAAAAGTATGGCTGTTTTCATTGCAAGATGCTGGAATATCTGTCAGTTATGCATGTCTGCATGAAGCAGCTTAGAAACTAACTAGCTTTTGTTATTTTATCCCTCCAGCTCCTCCGTTTCCCTTCTTCGATCCTCTGGGGCATTTTTCCTCCGACAGAGTGATTTCAACCTATATGGGTTATCTCCCCCCCCCTCATGCTACTGCTAGAAGAATATGTATGTCTGATGAAATTTTATATTCTCTCCTTCTTATTCTTTTGAAGTAGAAATTGTGAGCATAGCTCAACTCTATTTCAGCAGTCGTTCCCGGTAGACAGTGGTTACAATATCGTCTCTAGTTTCTAGTTCGCGGGTTCAAACACTTCCAGGATCGGTATAATTTTATTTTCCTTACTTTTCCTTAGTTTTGCCCCTTTATGATACATTTGCTTGCCAAAAGTCTTCCTGACCTCGTAACTCTGGACAACATACTTCTTGACACACAAGAGTCAGCCCAGATGAGTAACACTGGTCTACATGATTTTTGTATCATGAGTACCACTAGTTTTTTATTGTGTTTTCAAATATGTATTCTGAATTTCTCCATCACCCACAGTTTTTTATTTCAATTATTATTATTATTATTATTATTATTATTATTATTATTACTATTATTATATTATTGTTATTATTATTATTATTATTATTATTATTATTATTATTTTATTATTATTATTATTATTATTATTATTCTAAAATTTAAGATTATAACATAGTATATACAACGGGGTTCCAATATAAAACCGGACCGACCTCACGGAGTTTCACCCGGCACGCAGTGCTGTCTCTTCCTCCCGCAATTCACCCTGCCTGCCACCCGTCCTTGAACTGTTTCTTACTTACTTACTTACTCACTGGCACTATCGAACCCGTAGGTTCATGGCCGCACGGACATAAGCTCTCCATACATCCCTATCCTGAGCTAATGCTTTCCAATCATTCCCTGTATAATCTACTTCCCTCAAATCATAGTAATGTTGTTCTCCCACCTCTTTCTTGGTCTACCAACTGGGCGTTTTCCTTCTGGCTTTCCTACAAGAAGTTTCCATGCACGTCTTTCATTCCCCATACGCGCAACATGTCCTGCCCATCGCAGTCTACGGGACTTAACTGTTCTTATTATATCTGGCTTCCTATAAAGACCATGTAGTTCATTGAACTGTTTCTTACCTTATAGAAAAGCTGGAAATGTTGTCCTCCCGCACACGTGCTATGGGATCACCTTGGTTTAGACAATGAACACGTGTACACTTGTAAGGTTTGAGTTTAAACAATTTTGTTGCTGTAATGTGCAGAAGATACTGAAATCACAACTTGTGCTAATTTCGGTAATGATTTTTGTGGTGAACGTTCCAAATTTTCGCCAATTTCGTCTAATTTTTCTTCGGTGAGAACCGTACGCCCTTCGCGTGTGTTTCTTATTTTGTACTGAACCAGTGGTCTCAAATTTAGTCACAAGATCGTGGATTGTCGATCTGGAAGGAGGTAATTGTCCAGGGAAGTTCCCAATAAATTCCTCGCGAACGCGACGAGCTGATTCGTATTTATAATAACATTTACACACATAAATGCCCTGCTCTAATGTCAGCTGACGTCTCATCTTGTCGAACGATAGTAAACTGACTAGTTGAAGGACGAGCGGCTGGTAGAGTGAAATGCGGACGAGGAGAGAGCGCTGCCTGACGGGTGAAACCCCGTGAGGCCGGTCCGGGTTTATATTGGAAGCACGGTATTATTGAACTGTTTGTACTCGTAACTGGAAAAAAAAAGACAATTAGAAGTGTTACTTCAGATTACACTATTATGCAGTCTTACCTTTCAGCACATAAAACCCCGTATTTCAATGATTACACCATCCTTCGTACTACATTTCTTTGGTTCACATTTTAACCCTTAAATTCGTAATGTATCCATCCGGATACATCAGCTGGTTTAATTAATTTAATATCTTAAATAAATCATATAAAAACGAACAAAAATAAACCACTTAAATATGTGTCTAATTATACAATATACATATTAATAGCAGTTACACAAGATTCCGTTTTCACGGCGGTCCGCCATATTCAAATAACAAACAGACGAAATTTGTGTTAGAGTAGTGTGGCTCACTCCATGTCGCCGGCTTTCGGACTCTCTGCTTGTCCGGCGACTATGGTTTATGATGACCCTGCTCTGGTGAGGGACCATCCTCATATCATCCATACCTGCTACGGTAATGAACACATAAGCCGCGAGACAGCAAGGCTAAGGAACAAAACCCCTATTGAATAAACACAATGGTGTTTGGCCGCCAAGGGACCTCAACAGGTTCCCAAAAAGCGGCACACTGGGCAATGCTAGTCATTGCCACAAAACAGTCAGTCAGTGTTTTGCCAATACGGCACATATAAAAGAAGATCGTCAGAAATCCAACTAGAAGACACTACATTACAGACCATTTCATGGTTCAACGACTTAGTAAAGGAAGCATCTGCTACTTTACGTGAAGCTCTACTGCCAACAACACCTACAGATTCTACTGTAGACAAGACGGAGCAACCGAAGAGCAACATTCCAGCAAGAACCAAGCTTAGATACCACCGAAAGCAAAGGGAAGAAACTGCTCTGCCAGAAAAGTCAGCAGCCTCGGCTACTGATAAAGTCGAGTCCCATCTGGTCGTCTCCCAGCCTGCAGAGACCTCATCATGTGATAATGGAGGGGACTGTGGAGGCTCGAAGTCGACGGACTCGCTCCCAAAGAAGATATGGACCTCTTCCCTGCTGGTACTTCGGGTTTATACCTATTTACTGGCAGCAGTGAACGAGGAATTCTTCAAATCCGAGCCTGACGCATTCATTTGCGAGAACACCGGGCTCGGTACAAGGGTCAGGCTAAATTCAGTTTTAGCCTACAAAAAGTACCAGCAACTGATTAAGAAGAACAAGATCCCCTACAAGGAAGAAAAGAGACAACAAGTAACAGCTACAAGAAGAGTGGTTGTAAAAGGAATAGACCACACCATTGAGCCATCTTACATTCAGAGTGACTTGAAGGCCAATGGATTCCGGACCTTAAAGGTTGTCAATATGACATCCGGAAAGACCAGGAACCCATAGCCCACGTTTGTGGTCACTCTGAGAGATGGCCCATAGGTGGAGGATCTATTCAAACTACGCAGGCTCGTTCACTTCAAGGTGAAGATCGAGTCCTATCGGCGTATGAAGAAGACGGTAGCACAGGTCATCCCGGCTACCCCAAAGAAGATAGTAATGGCGAAGCTTGCTTCAGCTGTCTTACCCCAAATCTCAGACCAGATAGAGCCAGCAGTTCTTCTGCCTGAGACCTTCAAGAACTCAAACCGTAGCGTTGTCACTAACGCTAAAAGAAGAAAACGTACCGGGACCAACAAGGCTCGGGAACAAATTGCCTTGCCTTTCAAGGTCTTAGGTGGGCCAAAAATCCCACCTGAAACAAAAAAAGTGACCATAGGCACTCAAACTGCCATGGCTCCTTTAACCAAAAGTAGGCCGGTTCAAACTAGCCTCACAAAAAGAGATTGTCTAATCACTAATGAAGTATTAGACAAACTAGTTAAGGAACTAGTAAATGATCCAGATTCGATAGTATTACCTATCGAATTGGATCATAAATCACACACTTTTCTAATAGAGTGTATGTGCACCTATGATGAAAATAGGAAGTGCCCCGTTACATCTTAAATTGTCTCCAATTGGAGCAAAAAGCTGTTCAATTTGGATCTAATTTTATTAAATTCAAGCCACTCTATTAAGGTTTTTAGTGGTTTCCCTTGATGTTAAGGCAAATGCCGGAGTGGTCCCCTAGCATCCACTAGTAAAGTCATCAAAGTCCAATAAATATTCTAAATTCAAAATTATTAAATAAGAACAGCTAAATCCGAAAAGAGCCGTTTCTGATTGGAATGCCGACTTGACTTCCCGCTCTTGCCCTTTTTAGGGCAGGCTGCTTCTGTGGTGGTGGCAGTCTTCCTGTTGGCAGCTCAGTGAATCAAGTGAATCAACTAGAACATCAATGAAATTCACCTAGAAACTGAATGCAGGATTGGTATGTCCAACCACTGGACCTTTGATACCGGACTGCGGCTAGTTATCGGGTGGCAGAGGATATACATTATGAAAACCAGTGACGAACAAATAAAGTTCATAGGAGATATATTATTAAAAATCAACGACGAAATAATTAATTCACAAGCGCTAAAGAGGGTTGGAAATCCCTAGAGATAGCCGGAGGTTGCTGTTCGCAATTGAACGATCCCGTTGGTCGAGGACGCTTCTATAGAAAATGGACGTTTTCCTTGACAGATACAAAGGTGAAGTTTGAGAAGTGGCACAATTTCCAATACATAGTGATGATGATGATGATGATGATGATGATGTTTTGCCAATTTAAGGGTTAAAAATTGCATTTGTATTTAAACCTTTTGTATCGCATACATAGACATAACTTTCATAAGTAATGCCACGAGTGATTTCCAAATTATCGATAAATTCACGACTCACGAAGTGAATTTATCTAGAGAATTTGGAAATCAAGAGTGGCATTTGTTAGGACTATTTAACGAATAAAATTAAGCTGTTTACTCACAAATCATTATTTAAATATAGTTATTTTAAAATATTTATATATTTAATGTAAACGGCGATGTTTGAAAACAAATGAGAAACTATTGGTACGCTTCATTTGCTTCTTTTACTCGTCACTGCAACCAGATCATATTATATATTGCCAAAGGAACTCAATATTGTAAGAATGCACTCTATTGGAGAAAAAATTAAACACATCAAACTGTATATTAATTTATGTATTCACGTATATTAATTCATTTCTGATGTCCTATGATGTAAATATGACAATTATATTTTTCTGGGAAAAAATACATTTAAGAAAGTGCAAACAGTGGTTTCTTTTTTTGGTGGTATAATCAATTGCTACAATTGTTTTATATTAACTCCCGCATGCGGTATGTGTTGACATTCATGCACTATATATATATATATATATATATATATATATATATATATATATATATATACAATCTGGTAGCCGTATTTCTTGGTGAGTCAGTCACTGCAAAATAATGCTATGACCTATTCAGAATGTTAAAAAGGAGGTGTTTTTCTTTATTATGATAAACTTTAGTTGGTAAATTCTAGGCGAAACACGATTGTGATTGGTTGTAAATCAAACATCATTGTAACGTGATTGGTCATTGAATCCCATTTGGGGCATGAGTTGAATAGTCAACATAATTTAAAAATGCCACATTACTTGAAAAGCGTAATGTCTAATGCTATTAACAAATATAACCATCATGCATTTAGAAAAGAAGAAATATTGACGACGTAATAACTTTTTTTTTCGTTACCTAGCAACGGACAAAAACATCACGTACTGCGTTCCAAAGAATCTCGTTGTTAAAACTGCATGAAATTAAAAGACTAATTAAATCAACATTTTTTCCAGCGGTTTTTGTCTCTAGCAACAATTAGCAACAGATTTTCACGTTTTCTCGTATATGAAACATTCCAGAGCTAATCTTACATAGTTATAAAAACAGTAACATAACGAATGGTTTATCATTTATCTTGTGGGAATCTGGTAACTGATAGAACTTCATTTAACCCTTAAATTCGTAATGTATCCTTTGGGATACATCAGTTGGTTCAATTAATTTAATATTTTTAAATAAATCAGAAAAAACGAACAAAAAGAAACCACCTAAATATGTGTACAATTATGCAAATACCTAATAATAACAGTTACACAAGATTCCGTTTTCACTGCGGTCCGCCACATTGAAATAACTGACAGACCAACAAGAATGGAAAAATCATCTGAGAAGAATGGCACGAAATAGACTTCCAAAATTGGCATTCCAATATACCCCAACTGGACATAGGGACCAAGGAAGACCAAAACATCGGTGGAAAGATCAAGACCATCTTCGCTAGGTTTACCGTACAGGCCACATGGCCTAAAACGAATTTGTTCATGATGATGATGAAGAAATTTTCTTTTGCTAATTTAAGGATTAAAAAATTTATTATTTTATTTTAGTCTCTCAGCCTAGTATTTTCCAATAAAATACACATTACATAAACCCACTCCAATATTACGAATTTCCCTTGCATAACATTGATGAAAAGGGGACACGCAGTAGCGTAGTGGTTAAGGCATTGCTCCACAAGCCAGAAGGTCGAGGGTTCGAGTCCTGGTGGAGTCAGGATTTTTAAACTGGCCCCAAATCTTCTGGTGGCACTATGGCCCTGGGGTCGACTCAGCCTCTAACTGAAATGAGTACCAGACGCTTGTTCTGGAGTAAAGGCGGCCGTCACGCAGGGCTGACAACCCGACTGATATCAAGTGCCGATTATGCAAAAAAACGTGGGTGCCTTAACCTCCTACTACCCCCCAAGGGCCTCCTTGAGGCCTGTAGTGGGATCGCTTTACCTTAATATCAATGAAAATGCTTACTTGGTTGAATAACTTTTAAATTACTTACTTACTCACTGGCACTATCGAACCCGTAGATTCTCCATACATCCCTATCCTTAGCTAATGTTTTCCAATCATTCCCTGTATAATCTACTTCCCTCAAACCATAGTTAATGTTATTATTCCACTCATTCTTGGTCTACCAACTGGGCCCGCTGCATGACAAGGCAGCACGCTACCTCGAGACCACAGCGGTGGACTAAAAGGGTATAATGAATGTATTTTAGACATAGGTCCTGAACCTAAATTAAGATATATAGTCCCTAATACTACAATATATATATATATATATATATATATATATATTAGTACATAGCGGAATATATAACTTCCATATGACAAAATATTCTGTATTATGCTCTTACAAATTTTCATTTTAGTATCCTTTGTAATATTTTTGTTCCAAATTATTCCATGTAATGTCTTAGTTGCATTTTTTGCCATTGCAATTTTAGTCTGTACATCTCTCTCAGGTACCTAAACTTGTAATTATTGACCCAAGATATTTAAAAAATTTACATGTTTTTATTTTCCCTGTTTCGAGTATGAGGTCATCCACATCCATTCCCAAACACATATATTCTTTAAATGTATATTCAGTCCCCATTTTTTATATGCTTCCATTAATGATGTTTTCATTATTCATTTAACATTTCTCAATGAAAGATAAATTATATTTGAAGAGATAGAAGCAATGGTTTCAAAAGCATTTGGCGATAGGGAATTACAATGTATATAAGATAAAAATTTGCGTCTAGATCGTAACTCGCCTCGGTAGCTCAGTTGGTAGAGCACTTGGCCCGGAAAGCCAAGGATCCCGGGTTCGAGTCCCGGTCTAGGCGAAAATTTTTCTCTTCAAATATAATGCTTCCATTAGTTTATTTATCATATATTTCATATCATCTTCATCCCCTGCAAAAATGATTTGATCATCTGCAAACAACAATGAATGCAGTGCTTTTCCTCCTATAGGAATACCCATTTCAGAACATTTTTTATACCACAAGTTAAGAGCCTGGTCTAAATAAATGTTAAAAAGAATTGGTGACAAACTGCATCCCTGCTTAAGGTCTTTATTCACTGTGAATGTCTCTGTTAAATTATTCTGTATTTTTACTTCAGCATTTGTATTACTATAGATCCTCCTAACAATATTAATCCATTTATCACAGATATTCAGATTTCTCATTGCCGTCCATAACAATTGTCGAGGTACACTATCATATGCCATCTCTAAATCAATAAAGGTCATATGTAGTTCTTTATTTTTTCTTCTTCTTCTTCACTTCCTGGTTTAGGCAAGAGTTGCCTGTTCCGTCTTCACTAATAGATCTAAGACCATCTCTTCCGAGGACGTCCGACATCTCTTCTCTTTATTTTTTGCTAGGATTTTCTCTTGTAATTGTCTAATACAGAAAATATTATCAATATATGATCTTCCACTCCGGAATCCACATTGTTCTTCTCGTAAGTTATCTTTTATCTCCTTAAGTTTAAAATTTATAATTTCACTAAAAATCCTAGCTGTTGAAGGTAAAACGCTTACACGTCTATAATTGGATCACAGTTTTTTATCACCTTTTTTAAAAATAGGAGTAATGTACGATAAATTCCAGTCTTATGGGATATCGTCTCCAATTTCAATTTTATTAAAAAGTGTTGTTAAAAATATTACTAAAATATCTCCTCCATGTTTTAGGGGTTCCGTCTGAATATTTCCTGGTCCTGGTGCTCTCCCATTTTTTGCCTCTTTCAAAGCTCTTTTTACTTCATCCTCTGTTATCTCTGGAGTGTCAAATTTATATTCTTCATCCGTATCTTGAAGTTGAAACTCATTTCTATTTTCTTGTGAATTCCTCTGTTAAATTATTCTGCATTTTTACTTCAGTTTTTGTATTACTATAGATCCTCCTAACAATATTAATCCATTTATCACAGATAAAAATTATGTTTCTAATTTCTTTTTTATTATATAAATATATTTAAATACAACTTCAACTAAAATTCGAGGTCTAGTTATAACAAATTTGATTTAAAATGTATTTTGGGTGCCCTCCGGACGCAGTAGTTCTGAGAAGATCAGATTATTTGCAATGTGAAGCTATGTTTGCCTATGGCTAACAAATGAGTTAATACAAATTAGAAATATGGAAATTAATTTGAGGGGTACGTAAGTATCGCCAATATTTACGTTGAATTGCTCATTGTGTCTTCAATGTTTGTAAATAGTTAGAACCGCCAACCACAATGCAGAGTCAACATAACCTATATATACACTGTTGCATAAAAATACACGCATCACAGAACTCTCTGTATTGTCAATCATACAGACTAAATGAATTAACTTCACGCAATAAGGGTATAACTCTATCTTTGTTCCTATAATTTGCTCATTCTAATGTATTGAGACACGTGTGGTACTATAACAAGATATTTTAAGAATAAATAGGGACAGATAAATGAAACTATCTCATTGGCATTGTCCAACACGGAGGTTAAGCTCTCCAAACTTCCTTATGCCTAGCTAATATTATCAAAGGGTGATTTTTAGGGGTGAACGGGCTGATTATAACAACTCCCTTATAGCCTATGTTCATCCCGAGAATGTCCTGAACATTTTGCAAAAAAAAAATCAAAATCGGACCAACGGTATGGCCGCGCATAGAATACGAACAAACAAACAAACAAAAATTCATTTTTTATATATTAGATTATAGGCCTATTATTTACTTATTCAATTTGTTGTTTACTTGATTCAGTCTTATTTCCTTTTTCTTCTTCTTCTTCTTCACTTCACGGGCTAGGCAAATTGCCTGTTCCGCCTCACAGTTGTTCTGTCCATCTTTTCTCTGGCCTTCCTACATTCCTTGAACTTCTTGGCTTGTAGTTGAATGCTGCTCTTGGTAATCTTGATACATTCATTCTTTCCATGTGTGTAAACCATTTCTCTCTATATTCTCTGATTTTCTCATCCAATGGATATATATTTAACTCTGTTCTTATATCTTCATTCCTTATCCGATCCAATCTTGTGCAGCCTTTTGTTCTTCTAAGGAAGTTCATTTCTGCGCTTTGTATTCTACTTTGCAGTTTTTTGGTAATTACCCAAATTTCGCTCCCATAAAGTAATGCAGGAACTGCCAATGTTTTATAAAATTTCAATCTAGTAGGCATATCTCTTCTTGTTTTATTCTTTAATGTTTTATGTATAGTTCCGCATATCATTTGAAATTTCGACAGTTCCTTAGTTATATGTTTATTTATTAAACTATTTCTTTAGGCAATTTTTTTTAGGAATCCACACCATGATGTGTTCTTATTTAAGTACTTATTATTTAATATTTAAGTTCTTTTTATTATATTAATATTTAAGTTCTTATTTAAGTGTTTTTTATCACTCGCCTCATATTCTTCTTCTTTTTTTAACTAATTTCGAAACTTTACACTTCTAGTTCCATGTTCAGTAATTTCGTGAACGCTGTTCTGTCGTCTTGAAGAGCTGCTTTTCGCTCCCTCTGTTGGTAGACCGAACAATTTTGAAATTCCCGCGAAAAATGAACCTGATTTCGAGGTTTTTCATTCTACCAACAGAGGGAGCGAAAGGCAGCTCCTCAAGACAAACAGAACAACGGTTATGAAATTACTGAACATGGAACTGAAGTTCCGAAACTAGTTTTAAAAAGAAGATGAATTAGAAATAGAAATTAGAAATAGATTTATTTAGCCTGGTGGAGTTAAGACCATGTGGCCTACTCTTCCACTCGCCAGGACAAACATATGTTACATATAAATACAAAAAATTACAATCATAGTCATACTAAACAATTAATTATCTGTCAAATTGAATAATAATGAAAATAATGTCTAATAATACAACAAAATTAAATACAATTAAAATTAAATTAATGATAGAATGAATACAGAAAGGAATAACAGCTCGAATCTACTATACATAAAAATAAAATAAAAAAATACAAAGAAAGTAATAAATTATGATGAGTTAACCTATCGCTTATTATTTGCGAATATGAGGTGAGTGATAAAAAATTACCTAAATAAATTATGTTTTTGTTCGTTGATTATTTATTTAGTCTACTTGTTGAAAAGAAATTTCCTACTGTATATTTTTTCTTACTGCATTTCTTTTTACTTGTCCGTCCTCTATTGTACACAATGCAGCCACAAATCTTACAAAATCGACCCGACCAGACATATTTGGACACAAATTCGCTCTTATAAAATTGCTAACAATACATTATATAATGGAAACGGACAACTAATTACAAATAAGTGGCCGAATTCAAATACCAGGAACAATAATCACAAACAGGAATGAGATGCACAAGGAAATTAAACATAGGCTCAATTCTGGAAATGCGTGTTATTATGCATTACGCAGACGCTTGACTTCCAGACTCCTTAAAAAAACGTTAAATTGAAAATATATAAAACTATTATTCTACCAGTTATATTATATGAATGCGAAACATGGACTCTTACTTTAAGGGAGGAAAGGAGATTACAAGTATTTCAGAATAAAGTTCTTAGGAAAAATTTTGGACCAAAGAGATATGAACAGACAGGTTAATGGAGAAGACTTGCATAACAGTAAATTACATGGTCTTTATAGGAAGCAAAATATAATGAGAACAGTTAAGTTTCGTAGACTGCGATGGGCAGGACATGTGGCACGAATGGGGAATGAAAGACGTGCATGGAAGCTTCTTGTAGGAAAACCAGAGGGAAAACGCCGAGTTGGTAGACCATGAATGAGGTGGGAGAATAACATTAACAATGATTTGAGCGAAATAGATTATACACGGGATGATTGGAAAACATTGGCTCAGGATAGGAACATATGGAGAGCTTATGTTCGCGCGGCCATGAACCTACGGGTTCGATAGTGCCAGTGAGTGAGTAAATGAGTTGTTCGTCCTCTATTGTACACAATGTAGCCCTAAAGGTTACAAAAACGGCCCAAACAGACATATTTGGACACAAGTTCCCTCTTATAAAATCGCTAACTTATATTTTATTACATCCGCCTGCAAAAATTCTATATACAAAAAATCCGATCTAAATCCAAAATTTCAAAATTGAGTTTTCCAAGGTTATAGTCTTACTGCTTTTTAAAAAAATGGCAACATTTTCGAAAATTAAAAAAACTGCAAAATTGCTATCTAGAGACTGTGTCCGGGATTTATAATGCAAAAAATCCAAAATTTTAAAATTGAATTTTCCAAGGTTATAATCTTACTGTTCTTCCAACAAACGTCAAAATTTTCGAAAATTAAAAAACTGCAAAATTACTATCTAGGGACTGTGTCCGGGATTTATAATGCAAAAAATCCGGTCTAAATCCAAAATTTCAAAATTGAGTTTTCCAAGGTTGTAATCTACTGTTTTTCCAAAAAATGTCAAAATTTTCGAAAATTCAGATACTGCAAAAATACTATCTGGAGGATGTACCCAACCATATTCGAAAATGCGTTTCATCTCCCTAAGTATCAAGTTATTGTTTTTTATTTAATATTTCGCATTGACAGAAATTCTTTGGACTTCTACTTTTTAAGCAAACTATGTATTTATGTGTGTGATTTTATTAAATAGTTCTTAATTAGTTTCCCCCTATAGGATTATTTAGGAAGTATTATTTTAAATATAAACACAATTAGAGTAGGTAAAACCCATGAGATAATGTTCCCTTGTCCCTCTTCTGGCGCGCAGGGATTTCATCATTACATATCATTGAAACCAGTTGATTTCCTGAAAAATCAATTCTAACAAATTGTGACCTACATTGTAGAAAAATCCACATAAAAAGGGATAAAATGGAGCAAAGGATTACCCACGGGGGTTCATTAAAACTGAAAAGTGATGTCATCCCTGTAAAAACTAGTTACACCCCCTGGTCAGTGGTTGAGTCTCTAAACGAGGCTTAGCCATTTGTTGTATTGACTTGTAGCTCACTACTGCATGGTTCTGCCATCTGTGGAATGATGCGTCAACTATTACAAATTGTCAGTGAATACCAGAGATGATAAATAATACACTCTCTCATACAATATCAACACGGTTTCAATTAAAGCCAACCTGAACTTCAGAACGAAATGTGTGAAAATTTCTACATATCTTACTGTTAAAATATTGTAATCTTCACAATGGCAGTTAATGAGATGATGAGTTGATAAAAGTAAAATCAATATTATAAACCCAACTGGATTTCTTAGGCTTAAAAGGACCTTGGGACTTCGAAAATCTGGTAGCGTTTATCTAGCGAGCGTTAGTATGAGGATGTACAGTTATACATGTGTTGAAATAAACAAAGGAAGTCTTATTTTAAACTATTTTATTACTAAAGTATAAATAATTAGAAACCCTAAATATTCAAGCCCTAAATCTAATCTAAGCCTATATTAAAAAACTACAGTACTTTCTTGGGGGGGGGGTTGAGAAGAGGGAGTTGTGGAATTTTTAAATCTAACCAAATCTACATGATTAAAAATGTTATATCCCTTTTTGAAAATATCGTATTAAAACAGTCTACATTGTTTAGAATTCTATCAAAATAGTTAAGGTAATTGATTCAAAATATAAAATAAATGGACTACATTATTAAGAAAAATGGTCGGTGACTTACCCTTCAGCCGTTTACACACACAGACAGACACGAGACCCTCACTTCTCAAGTGTTATATACTAAAAATGACCTCTAGTCACCCTAACTGTACCAACTAACATTCCAATGAACTAAATGTAGGGATGTTTACAGTTAGCTTAACCAAGACTTTGCTCTGAACTATATCATGTCTATACTCTATTTCAAAAGACTTTGCTTGAATATTTAAAATAATCTATAAAACAATAAAAAATCTATATATAAAGACTATGTATTCATAACAATCAATTAACGTATTCAAGTCTCAGTGGAATTACGACCAACTGATTGGAACTATCGAACCAGCACGTCTTTCATTCCCAATTCTTGACACATGTCCTGCCCATCGCAGCCTTCGAGACTTAACTGTTCTTATTAAATCTGCATTTTATAGTGTGCATGTTGGCTAAAGGAAAAGAAGTTCATATGGCATTTATAGACCTGGAAAAGGCATATGACTCTGTACCCATCAACAAGCTTTGGGTGGCAATGGAGAAGTTTGGAATATCTAAATCTCTCATACATTTTATAAAAAGAATGTATAATTGTAAAGCATATGATTCAATTAAGAGGGAGAAGTTATATAGTATCCTGCTGGAGTTCGGAATTCCTAAAAAGTTAGTTAGACGTATACGAATGTGTCTAAATGGCTCAAAGAGTAGGGTGCGTGTAGGTAAACCAGTTTTCAGACACTTTTGAAACCCAGAATGGGTTGGAAGCAAGGAGATGCACTATCTCCTCTACTATTTAATTTTGTACTAGAGCATGCCATTAAATCTATAGAGAATGAGGAAGGCTTACAACTGAATGGTATTAATAAGCTGTTAGTTTATGCTGATGATGTAGTACTACTGGCCGATAGCGAGGAGATACTAAAGGCCAACACGCACACACTATTGAGTAACCTAAGAAATTAGGACTGGAAGTAAATATCAGTAAAACTAAAATATATGGTCACAGTAGAAATACATTATATAATGGAAATGGACAGCTAATGACAAATGAGGGAAATTTGAGGAATTGGCTGAATTCAAATACCTAGGAACAATAATCACAAATAGGAATGAGATGCACAAAGAAATTAAACATAGGCTCAATTCTGGAAATGCATGCTATTATGCATTGCAGAGACTTTTGATGTCCCAACTCCTTTCAAAAAACGTTAAGCTGAAAATATATAAAACTATTATTCTACCAGTTATATTATATGGGTGCGAAAACATGGACTCTTACTTTAAGGGAGGAAAAGGAGATTACGAGTATTTGAGAATAAAGTTCTTAGGAAAATTTTTGGACCAAAGAGAGATGAACAGACAGGTGAATGGAGAAGACTACATAACAATGAACTACATGGTCTTTATAGGAAGCCAGATATAATAAGAACAGTTAAGTCCCGTAGACTGCGATGGGCAGGACATGTTGCGCGTATGGGGAATGAAAGACGTGCATGGAAACTTCTTGTAGGAAAAGCCAGAAGGAAAACGGCCAGTTGGTAGACCAAGAATGAGGTGGGAGAACAACATTAACTATGATTTGAGGAAGTAGATTATACAGGGAATGATTGGAAAGCATTAGGTCAGGATAGGGATGTATGGAGAGCTTATGTCCGTGCGGCCATGAACCTACGGGTCCGATAGTGCCAATGAGTAAGTAAGTAAGTAAGTATGATTGTAAAGCAAGTATTAAGGTTGGAAATAGAGTACCCTCAGAATTTGATATAACAAAAGGATTAAGACAAGGATGCGGGGGTGTCACCAACATTGTTCAAGATATATTTAGAAGATGTATTAATGAATGGAATAAGTCATGTAGGGGAATGGGAATCAACATTAATGGCCATTTACTGCACAATTTATTATTCGCTGATGACCAGATTATAATAGGACAATATAAAGAAGATAGAGAATATATGATCAGAAAGTTGGTCGGTGCATTTGAGGTAGGTGGACTGAAGATAAATTATATTAAAACAGAATATATGGTAATCGGAGCAAATTCAGAAGACCTACAAATAAATAATATGATAATTAAACGTGTTGAAGATTTTAAATATCTTGGATCTATAATAGATAAATCTGGTACTTGTGAAAAATATATTATTAACAGAGTAAATTGTGCAAGGAAGGCGATTAGATCCCTGAATGGTCTTTTTTGGAATAGAAATTAGACCAGAAAAACAAAAAAGGGATTATACAGACAATAATAGAAAGTATACTTACATATGGATCAGAAAGCTGGACAATAAATGAAAGGATGCAGAAAAGAATCTTGGCGACAGAAATGGATGGATTACGGAGAAGTATGAGAATATCCTGGCTACAACATATTCGAAATACATATATCAGACAAAAAATGGATGCACAGGAAACTGTTATCGATAGGATAACAAAGAGAGCTCTACAGTGGTATGGACATGTACAACGGATGGCGGAGGACCAGTGGCCTAAACAGGTGTTGGATTGGATGGTACCAGGCAGAAGGAGGAGGGGGAGAAGTAGAAGAGCATGGTATGAGGGAATATATGATGCCATGATGAAGAGGGGTATGGAAGATGGACAATGGGAAGATAAGAATCTCTGGAAAGCAGGAATAAAAGGCAAACTGATGTAAAGTGGAAAGCCTATATTAAGTATTAAGTAAGTATTTTTGTATTGTAAGCCTATGTTCTCCCTTAACAGAGATTTAGACGCTCTCCCCCTACAGGGAAGAATTTGAACCATACTAATTTAGTTACACTTGTTTTCGTATAGATGTCAATTTGAGTGGTACGTGGTCAGCGTTCCGCCTCATACTGACATCTAGGAAACCAAGGTAGTACTAGAACGGGAAAATTCGGTAAATTTTGCTTAGAGGCATTTTCATTCAGGCTTAAGATTTTTTTACGAGCCTGAAAATCTCCCCGACTCGGGACCCACGGCTTAAAGTCCCTCCCGGAGGACTTGCTCCTTGGATTTTTCCGTCCTAAAAAACCCGCGACCCTTGGGACCAGAGGCGAGGAGCATAACCACTAGTCCACCGCGGCCGACTCTTATTAAATCTGACTTCCTATAAAGGTCATGTAGTTCACTGTTATGTAGTCTTCTACATTCACCTTTCTGTTCATCTCTCTTTGGTACAAAAAACTACTAAGAACTTCCACCCAATGTCAAATTAACAAAATTTTAAATTATTGTCACATTTTTATGAAGATAAAGCCGTGATTTTGAATTTTTTTAACAAGGGATTCCACGAGAAAACTAAATGAAATTTGTTTTTTTTTTTTTCGATATGGGACTTTTCCGCTACGTATAGTTAATATATATTTCTATTCCATTAGCGTGGTTTAACCTCACACTTTGTAGGTACGGTACTTTTAGGTACCACACGCCAACCGGGCCTTACAGTCGCACCACTTGTCCGGAGAGGGATTTTAACACACACAGGACATGGTGGACCTCCTCGAATGAGTGATCAGCTCAATGTCAAGGCCTCCTCCAAGACAACACAACATTAAGACGAAACACGCCATTCACACACACATGCATACTAAACATGGCGAATATGATAATGATAGCCAGAAGATGTTCGAGGACCATTTTGGCCCTAATAATTTCAAAGAAGTTAACTTCCATAAAACATTTGTTGAATAACAAAAATTATGCAATAACTTATGAGTACGTTATGTAGCAACGTCACTAAATGTGAAATTGAAAAATATTTTAAATTAATAAAATATTAATATTTCACAAATTGAATTCAAAACTGTTTTAACTATAAGTTTATACTGCTAAGGAGTTTAGACAGATCAATGACAAACGCTTTTTTTTTCTATCGGGTAAATATAAATACATTTTCGGATATCATATTTATCGTCCTTTAAATGGCTGACATATCTACCTCATTCATTAAGTAGCAAATTTAAATCTAAACTTACAAATATTTTATTTTACCTTATTTTAGATAACATAACGGGTTTAGATAGATTATTATTATTATTATTATTATTATTATTATTATTATTATTATTATTATTATTATTATTATTATTATTATCATCATCATCATCATCATCTCCTTTCATGGATTAGGTCTGTTGACCCGTTCCGACTTCAACCCATCTCTTTTTGTTATTATGCTTTAAAATTAAGCCATTCCTTTCTTTAAACTAAATTAAACTCATGGAGCGATAAGTGTGCAAGGCACTTGGTATAACAGTCGTTTTAGAGAGGTAGACGTTTATAGCTATGTATGATAAGTGGTCAACCGTCGGATTCCCAAAATGTTATACACGGTACATACTACAACTGGAATTCCTCACAATTCTAGGTGGACACCGTTCCACACTAGCCGACATTCAGTGAGTAAATTTCTTCCACATAGGGTCTCGAACTAGGGCATGTTCGGTAGCTCTGCGACAAGGCGTAATGTCTTAGACGCTGTATTTTTCACTTTCAACATTATCGTTACATGAACATTTCCGCACCAAAAACTCTCTTCATTCTATTGCTTATTTTTTATTAACTCTAGGTTACATATTGTTTGATATATCCATTGTATCAATATTTTTCACAATTCTCTTACTTACTTACTCACTGGCACTATCGAACCCGTAGGTACATGGCCGCACGGACATAAGCTCTCCATACATCCCTATCCTGAGCTAATGCTTTCCAATCATTCCCTGTATAACATACTTCCCTCAAATCATAGTTAATGTTATTCTCCCACCTCATTCTTGGTCTACCAACTGGGCGTTTTCCTTCTGGCTTTCCTACAAGAAGCTTCCATGCAAATCTCCCATTCCCCATACTTGCAACATGTCCTGCCCATCGCAGTCTACGAGACTTAACTGTTCTTATTATATCTGGCTTCCTATAAAGACCATGTAGTTCATTGTTATGTAGTCTTCTCCATTCACCTGTCTGTTCATCTCTCTTTGGTCCAAAAATTTTCCTAAGTACTTTATTCTCAAATACTTGTAATCTTCTTTCCTCTCTTAAAGTAAGAGTCCATGTTTCGCACCCATATAGTATAACTGGTAGAATAATAGTTTTATATATTTAAAGTTCGACGTTTTTTGAAAGGAGTTGGGACATCAAGAGTCTCTGCAATGCATAACAGCACGCATTTCCAGAATTGAGCCTATGTTTAATTTCTTTGTGCATCTCATTCCTATTTGTGATTATTGTTCCTACGTATTTGAATTCAGCCACCTCCTCAAAACTTCCCTCATTTGTCATTAGCTGTCCATTTCCATTATTTAATGAATTTCTACGTGTGGCCATATATTTAGTTTTATTGATATTTACTTCCAGTCCTAATTTCTTAGTGTTACTCAATAGTGTGTGCGTGTTGTCCTTTAGTATCTTCTCGCTATCGGCCAACAATACTACATCATCAGCATAAACTAACAGCTTATTAATACCATTGAGTTGTAAGCCTTTCTCATTCTCTAAAGATTTAATGGCATGCTCTAGTACAAAATTAAATAGTAAAGGAGATAGTGCATCTCCTGCTTCAACCCATTCTGGATTTCAAAAGTGTCCGAAAACTGTTTGCCTACACGCACCCTACTCTTTGTGCCAATTAGACACATTCGTATAAGTCTAACTTTTTAGGAATTCCGAACTCCAGCAGGATACTATATAACTTCTCCACTTTTTTTTAATTTTATTGCAGGGGGTTTATTTGTTCTCATCAGGTTTACAGCACTTATGATGGAGGGGGAGAGAGAGAGAGAGAGAGAGAGAGAGAGAGAGAGAGAGAGAGAGAGAGAGAGAAAAAAATACATAGTGTTCTAATTTATGCGTATTATATGTATTTTTTCAATTTATTATCTAATATTACAACAATGCCACTTTTTTAAAGTAAAATTTACCATTATGAATATTTATACGGTGAAAACTATGTATAATCGATTTACAATGGCCAATTATTGAGCCATAGCCTCTCCTTTGTAAGGAGTTACTGGTCCAAGTTAATTTTTAGTGTCGTTAATTGCTCATAGGTGTCAGGGATGGCTTGCGGTCAACACACCGACCCAATTATACATCTAACAGGCAACTAATGTATTACTAGGATGATGAGGTCAGGAAATGTTGCTTACAGGTCTCTTTATTCAGGCTTAAGGATCTTTTACGAGCCAGAAAAATTTCAGACTCGGCACCCACAGATTAAAGTCCCTCCCGTAGGACTTGCTCCTTGGAGTTTTACATCCTGAAAAATGCATCGACCCCGGACGGTTTTGAACCCGACACCATCGGAACCAGATGCAAGGAGCATAACCACTAGTCCACCGCATCAAAACTATATATAGTCTAATAACCATTTTAATTTATTATGGGATTTTCCCCATAAACACAATTAACACATTTATTGAAAGAAGATTGGTTTAATAAAAATTTGCACAAAATGCGTCTTGTTGCATAGCGACAACATGAATGACACAATAACCGTAACGTTACGAAGCAACGTCATTGAATATGAAATAGAAAATTACGGTTTTAAACGGTATTAATAAAATATTAATATTTTACAGATTGGATTCAAAACTGTTTCACCTGTGTAGCTGAGATTTACAGACAAGCTTCATCTATCGGTAAATATTAAATACATTTTCAAATATCTCATATGCCATTGTACAAATCCTCGTTATTATGATATATCGTGATGCATATAAGATTTGTTCATTGAAATTACAAGAAATTTTACTCTCAAATTAGAAATATTCCATTTTATAACATTTCACATAATATGTTGTTAT
This sequence comes from Diploptera punctata, assembly GCA_030220185.1. Taxonomy (NCBI): domain Eukaryota; kingdom Metazoa; phylum Arthropoda; class Insecta; order Blattodea; family Blaberidae; genus Diploptera; species Diploptera punctata. Next base: position 60,514 of record JASPKZ010002726.1, on the reverse strand, counting down.
ACCGTTTTTATTAAACCTCTTCGTTCTATAAAAAAAAAGAAAAAAAGAAAAATTGTTGGCGCGAGAGGACTTCAACTGTCTAACCACTTAGGACTATTGTATTTTTGCAGAGGAAGTCGATAATCTGGATAGTATATGGGTAACATGTGCCGATCCTGCACTATTTATAGCTAGTTTTCTCAACCTGGAGCCGCTATATTTTAGAGTTACCAAAATTCCTCATGATACGAACTGAGTATCGGTCCCAAACTTGAACAAAATTGCGTAAGAATTTTTTTCTTCATAGTGAATCAAACTAACGCACGTTCCGTAGCTCTGCGCCAAGGCATGATGCTTCATCCCCACCCATCCTTAATCTTATATATAAAAATCAATGTTTGTTTGTTTGTTCGTATTACCTTAGTAGAGATCGAGGTTTACAATTAGTCTTCCATTCCTTTGTGTCTAAGGACATCTTCTTGGCCCTTTTCTACGTAATTTTAAGGTTCTCTAGAAATTCCTGTATATTATCATCCTGTTTTTCATGGTCTTCCTCTGGTCCTTTTTACCTGGTCCATCTATTCAAGCTTCCCACACTTGTTTAGTTATCCTATTATCATGCATTCTGTTCATCTAATATATAAAAATGAATGTTTGTTTGTTTGTTTGTTTGTTCGTATCCTATGCGCGGCCATACCGTTGATTCGATTTTGATGGGTTTTTTTGCAAAATGTTCAGAAGATTCCCGGGATGAACATAGGATATAGGAAAGTTATATATTCAACCCCTTCACCCCTAAAAATCACCCTTTGTAGTGAAAAACGTGGAATAAAGTCCCTATTTTGACGCTTAAATGCCTTACGCTGCCCAAACCATGACAAATACACCAAATTAATGTACACAGAATTGAATATCTCAGAAACCTCTACAAAAAAGTCCGCGAGACCATACGTTTATCTTTTACGAATAACTCACAATAAATATTTTTGTTTTTCATTGATGCCAAGAAGATCGGGATAAGTCGATTCCCGGACAAGCGTGCTCTGCCATACTCTTCATCCGATTGAAATGGGGTTTTTGAAAAATGTTCTGGAGATTCCGGGGATGAACATAGGCTATAATAGAGTTGTAATACTCAACCCCTTCACCCCTAAAAATCACCCTTTGTAGTGAAAAACGTGAAATAAAGTCCCCATTTTGACGCTTAATTGGCTTACGCTGCCCAAACCATAACAAATACACCAAATTAATGTACACCGAATTGAATATCTCAAAGAGCTCTACAAAAAAGTCCGGGACAGCACATGTTTATCTTCTACGGATAACTCACAATAACCATTTTTGTCTTTCATTGATGCCAAGAATATCGGGATAAGCAGATTCCCGAACGGTGCACGGCTGCTGGTAAAAACATATTAACATTTATTTATGAGTAGCAGAGAACGCCGGGTATTAGCTAGTTTTCTACATTATAAATTATATCAAAATTTCCAGGTCAATAATTTTCTACCATCTATTGATTTATTTATTTATAAACTCCAGGTTATTGATTATTTGGGATATCTATATTTTAATATAATTATTTTCATTAGTAATTATATCTTTGTAGGTTTCTACCGTTTTCCTCTGCCATAAATTTCAATTCAGGATTTCTCCAAACTCATGTCATACATTTCGTTCATTCGCCCCTGTGACGGAGCGTCAGACGTGATCCACCGGCACACTTATAGTTCACAGACTTCTATAAATAATGGGGCTTCATCTCATCTCACCCCCATCCGGACCCTAGGTTGGACACGAGTTGAGGATTTTATATAATAATAATTATAATCAATTGAGTTGGTGTTTACTTAATGAAAATCCATATTTATTAATTAAATAAAAATAAAACGTAGTTTTATTTGATTTTCATATTTATTATATAATTCAGTGACAGCTGTTTCGGTACACTGTACCTTCTTCAGACATGTTAACAAATTATGAATTGTGTTCCAACTGATCTAAGCAACAATACAACAATATTTATTTAAATTTTTAAATTTAACAAAGGGGATTCATTCAAATCAAGTTGAGAATTTAACAGTTTTTTACTACTTTTAAACTTATTAATTTCTACAGCCTCCAAAAGATCTAACTTCTTACCCTTATCACAAATATGTAAAATTTTAAAATTTGGATCGAAACAATGATTAAATTGGAATAGGTGGTTAGCATAGTTAATTTTGAAATTTTACATATTTGTGATAAGGGTAAGAAGTTAGATCTTTTGGAGGCTGTAGAAATTAATAAGTTTAAAAGTAGTAAAAAACTGTTAAATTCTCAACTTGATTTGAATGAATCCCCTTTGTTAAATTAAAACATTTAAATAAATATTGTTGTATTGTTGCTTAGATCAGTTGGAACACAATTCATAATTTGTTAACATGTCTGAAGAAGGTACAGTGTACCGAAACAGCTGTCACTGAATTATATAATAAATATGAAAATCAAATAAAACTACGTTTTATTTTATTTAATTAATAATAATTATCTTTATCAGGTTACACTACTGCTTAATGTTTGTTATTTGTCCTCAGACTTAAAAAATATACATTGTTATTTTTCAGATTTATTTATGGATCTTCCGTAATTTTTATGTTTTATTGTTGGGAATGTCTAAGTTTAATTTTTGTACTTCTTCTTCTTCTTCTTCTTCTTCTTCTTCTTCTTGCAAGGATTGAACCTTTTTGGCTTGTTCCGGCTCCAAGTATTATAGCTGCTGTGTTCATCTCTTTCGTAGGCGTCCCTGATTTCTTTTTCCTCCTCTTCGTTGATAGTTCAGACTTCTCCCATGCAATCTGTTGTTATCCATTCTGCAGACATGTCCATACCATTTTCTCCTATACTCTTATATTTTATCTGTCAAACTGCATATTTGGGTAGTTTCTTTACGGATATATTCACTTCGTTTTTATCCATTAAAATATACCCTGCCACAAATCGTAAATATTTCATTTCTGCTGCTAAGTTTTCATTTTGAAAGCAAAATTATCTAGAAATTCGGATATACACTTCTTGTAACGTAACCCACTTCCAGATATATTTAGTGTTTTATCAAAATATATTCCTTAATTTGCTTTTAATGGTGAAATATTAAATATGGTATTATAATAAAATGCAACAGATAGATCAGTCAAGGACGGAAGAATAAACAAAGCAGATTTCTTATTTCAAATTTGAGTAATTAGAAATGCGAATGTTTGACGTTTGTTAAAAAAGTCATGCTTTAATGTTTGAACGGACATAACCTACATTTTGGAAAGCATTGGTCTACCCATGATGAGTTAGAGACCCATAGCTCCCATAGAGATATGACATATACAAACAATGTAATACGGCCGGTGCTACTGTCGAAACCGATTAAATTTAAGCCCAACTTTTTATGTAACGTGTCCCTAAGAGGGAGCGAGATGGGAAGAAAAATAAAAAGTAAAAACGGGCCGAGATTAGTGTCCAATCTATGGTCTTTGCAGTCGATAAGTTCTTTATTGACATCCCGATGACATTTAATCCGAAATTTTGACATCTAGTCTTCCTTGGAGGGTGGGGGTGGCAAGAGATAAACAAAAAAAGAGAGCAAAAATTACGAGAGAGATTAGAGTCTAGCCATAAGAATCGTAATCGGTAGACAGATTGGTTACATCCAGATGACATTTAAACCCTACCTCCCTAGGGATTTAAAAATAATCAGAAATATTGGTCATGGATAACTATCGATGATGCATTTTTTATCACAGATGGTAACACAGTCTTGGTAGGCCTATACAACTTGTACACTATGCAACAGACAATTTGTTTAAGTGCAAGATAACTGTAAGTACTGTATTTTGAGAGTTGTTCATAATTAATTTAAACATATAAAAAAATAAGTAAATTTATGTAGTAGTAGTAGTAGTAGTAGTAGTAGTAGTAGCAGTAGTAGTAGTAGTAGTAGTAGTATTCAAACGTTCTGAAGCTCTTGATTTGTCATCATTCGCTTGCGGGCTTCCCAATAATATTCAGCAATTTGGAATGGTGTTCCAACTATTTTTTGAAGATCAGCGCAGAACATCAAGTGGTCCTTGTTCATTATCGTATTTGTGTCCTTGCATACTATGCAGTGTGGAGAGTCTAGTAGCTTAATTCTATGTAGATGTGCTGCCAAGCAATCATGACCAGTTTCAAGATGAAATGATTCAACTGCAATTGATCTGGGGCTGTTTGGTATTGTATCTGGTTCTAGTAATGTCTTCCATATATTGGTTTCACATTGGATTTTGTTTTGTTCCGCTAGAGTTGCACTGATTTGTAAGATAGGTAATTGATCTTACTCTGTTGGATGAGTGTACCTTTTTTTTGCAAGCATATCAGCCTTCCCATTACCTTCCACGCCACAATGTGCTGGAATCCATTGTAGAACAAACATTTCTGTTCAGATTTTTCAATTTATGTGAAAATAACTGTAAAGTTATATATTCACCTATGTTCTAATATATATATTTTTTGTAGTATTAGGGACTATATATCTTAATTTAGGTTCAGGACCTATGTCTAAAACACATTCATTATACCCTTTCAGTTCACCGCTGTGGTCTCAAGGAAGCGTGCTGCCTTGTCACGCAGCGGGCACGGGTTCGATCCCCAGTCGTAGCACATGTGTTCATCATAGAGGTAGACATTCACCCAGCCAGTGTAGAGGGCGAGATGTGGTCGTTATGTCGGGTCCCACAGCCGTTATATCTGGTTTTTTCAACCTTGAGCCGTTACTTATTTTAGCTACCCAAATGCCTCACGATGCTGGGTTCGCACCGGTCCCATACTGGCCGAAATTCTATGAGAAAATGTCTTTCCCCACGAAGAATGGAACCAGCGCAAGTTCCGTAGCTTTCCACCAAAGCATCCTACCTTAACCACTCGGTTACGGCGCGGGACAAAAGTGACTCACACTGGCTTCATATTTGTCTTTTTTATGTAGCATATGCTATTAGTTAGGTTGAATTATAGTCAGTTAGTTTTTAAGATGACTTCTTCTCGAGAAACAGCAATTTATTATAACTTGATCGTTCATAAAAATCGTCACTAGAATAACGCAAATAATTTTATGTTGTAATTCACTGAATAGAACTAGTTCAAAAGAGTTGCCTACTACATAATTACCAAATGATTATGAAACGCATTAATTTACTTTCAATTCGTTTGATACGTAAATTCTGGAAATATAACGCAGATTACTTGTTAATGTTTTCATTTTTTTTAAACTGGCTTATAACTGTGTACTATTATGTTCTAGTGTTTATTGGATCATTATAGAAGATAATTATATGTGCAAGACATTGTGGTAAACACTAGCAGGACTCTCAACAAATAATTCTTACCAGCTTTCTTCGCCCATTTAGAGAGCATCCCAATCGAAGTGCAAGAAGAAAACTTGGTGAAATGCTTCATTCTCATCTGCTGAAACATCGTCAATTTGCAGCGCTTCAAAACTCTGAACCTTAATACGCTTATATAAACATCTCTAACATAATGACTGATAAATGTAGTTACTATTTAATTCCAGTTAAGAATATTGTATACATTATAGGAGTACAATATTTAGAAGACAGTAAAATATGTAGTTCTTAATATTACAGATTTTATCTTTAACATTAATCGAGAATATTGGTAAAATAAATCGTTAGAACTTTTATCGCAAAATATGCCAATTCAGTGTCTGAGTAACTTTATAAATTTATATAATTTAGCGCCTTGACATTTGGAGCTAAGTCACCTTACGGTAAACGTCCCATTATAATTCGCCATCAGATTAAATTGGAGGTTTTCAAATCAGTACTTAGTTACATAAGGACCTAATTCAAGACGCTGTCGCTATGACAACACAAAACACAACAATATGATGGGAAGTTCTTAAGTTGGTGTAGATATTCTCCAAGGAGGCCATGACTATTTTTGATTTGAAATGCTGCAACTGGTTTTCTTTCTTCCTTGACATTTTTGGTACAAACGCAATGTAGCGTGTTGCAAGAACCGTGTTATATTGTTATCTAAGCTGATGTTTCTATAGTGTTGGCACTTTTTTTGGTTTACATTTCCATTGACTGCAGCTTGAACAAGTTGATGTAGTTGTATAATTAATTGGGGCCTTCCTTGGCTAATGTGTGGGTTAGTTAATTATTTTGTACTCCACAACGGAAATATATCAATTCAAGTTGAATTTAATAGGATAGCATTGAAGTAACGACATAACCGGGTTCTCTGTACCGTTGTGGCAGATCCGTAACATCTTCTGCCAGTATTATCCTGTAACAGCCATAGTGCGCGCGTTAAACTTAGTCATGTCCTGAGCGATGTATTTTGTTTCTTTCCGACACCTACAAAACCCAAACAAACACTCTACTCTACAGATAATTTTCAAATACATTAAAATTAATGATTGTGCTTCTAGTAGTTAAAATCTCTGTCAACAAGGAAAAGAATAAACGTTGTACGATATAATATTTATACATTAATACCTTGTATCGACGACATTATGAAACAATGGAAAATTATAATGGACAAAGGCCCTTAGATTGAACAATAACTCAAGTATTAATAACTTACTTTTCGCCGATGATTTAGTCTTACTACACCATGACGAAGATCTGTTACAATTGGCTGCTTACAAACTAAATGCAATATGTAGCGATTATAATTTTAAAATTTCAATAAGTAAGTAATGGCATTTTGTGGAAGAAATACTCTGCGTGCAAAAATAGTAATTAGAGACGAAATTATTGAACAAGTATCCCACTTTAAATATTTAGGATGTGACGTCAGCTATGGGTATGATAAAGATATTGAACACAAAACACAGCAATTTCAAGCTATTTGTTGTACAATGGCTGTCCCTGTCCTTTTTTATGGGAGTGAATCTTGGATTACCACTACCAAACAAGAAAGTAAAATCCAAGCAGCCGAGATGAAATTTTTAAGAAGAGTAAAAGGCTGCACTAGAATGGACCAGATAAGAAACGAGGATATCCGTGAAGAACTGCAGATCTACTCCACAAAAGAAAAGATATTTAACAACAATATACAGTGGAAAGAACATGTAGAAAGAATGGAAGAAAGTAGATTACCAAATAAAATCTTCCATTATTTTCCAAGAGGAAGAAGACATGTCGGACGTTTTCGGAAGAGATGGTCTTAGATCTATTAGTGAAGATGGAACAGGCAACTCTTGCCTAAAGCAGGAAGTGAAGAAGAAGAAGAAGAAGAAGAAAAAAGAAGAAGATTAATACCTTGTAAAAATATTCTGTTTCTTCATTTTAATTTTCAATCAATATATAATGAAAGTGATATTATATATATATATATATATATATATATATATATATATACACACACACAGCATATAAGGATTTACTCTCTGAATTGAAAGAACTCAGTTATTTAAAAAAAATCTATTTGAAGTTAAAGATAAGATCTGTAAGAGTAAGAATTTGAAAAAGCGCTAAAATAAGATTAATGGAGAATGTAAATTCATTATTTCCTCTCATCACAAAATTCTGTAAATATTATGCAACATAAAAAGTCAGTGTTTATAAAATATGCACATTATCAGGTCTATGTACACTTAGCACAAAAAAAGAAGAAGAAGAAGAAGAAGAATGAGCAGACTCTTGACCTCGAACATATAAAGTTTTAACGCGCGATTCACACGTGTAAACTAATTGCACAGTAGAGTTACAACACCTTCCCCTTCCTCCAATGAAGAGCATCATTTTATGTACAGCAAGCCAAAGAACGCTTAGCTCAGTTCTTTATTGCTTGTTTTGTATGCAATAGGACACAGGTTCGGTTACCGAAGAGGTAAATTTTTTTAAATGTTACAATGCTTTCTATTTTATTCTATGTGTCCTTTCTTAAGGAAAAAAGAACTATCTATTTGGAAGTATTATTATGTATTATTATTACTTTGCCATTATTATTTTCATTATTGTCCATTATATATGGGCTATTATTACGGTCGACCTGACCTATGTGAAATATATTTTTAAGTTGAAGGGTGAAACGTTTTCCCCAGTAATACGTAATAAGTAAATACATAAATATATGTAGCTATATTAACATTAATTACATACATTTATAGCTTTATTATTAAAACGTGGTACTGCAAGCACAATTTGATTTATACCGGTAGCTAAATAGTGTTATAGAGTTTACGACGTCAGGATTATTACCTAATGTAATGTAAATGTAGATGTAGATAACGTGTCTGGAATTAAATGTTAATGAATTTTGCTGAAATAAAAATAAACAACAAAAAACATCATTGTGGAGGGATCTCAAGCCTGGCTCTCATATATATTTCATTTTTTCGTAATTGGTTTAACGATCTACGGTACTAGCATGTCGGATACCAGTCATCTAAATCCTGGTTGTCTTGTTTAGTTTTCACTATGCACGAGAATTGAAATTTATTCCAAATGTCGTAATTTGAGTAATATTGTATACGTAGAACACTGGTAAATATCTAGATATGTGTCTCCTTTATTGATCTTTAACTAGTTATGACCATTAAAACCAAATGAGTCGTATTACAACATTTAACAGTGCGTTACCTCGTGAAACATAGATCAAGCTCCTTAAGCTTGCATAGTGGGTCATGACAGGGTCGGATTTTGAAGCCACTCATTTTTTTTTTTTTGCTAAGTGTACATTTTTCTTTATTTGCTGGATATTTGGATATTACGCAAGTCTTCTTATTTTAAACACAATTTTTTTAGTCAAAAATTAAAAACAGAAAGTTATGTTGTTATGTAGGATATTCATGAACACCTGATATGGTAAAAAAACAAGTAAGAATTTATTCTTGTTCTAGGGATGCAGTGAGGGACCCAAGATACAAGCATTGCACAGTGATCCATAATGCGAAAAATAAATCTGGAAATCACTTTTTTGGCTATCAGATTCATCCACATGCATAACATTAAAAATTTTAAGTGTATAAGAATATCTGGCTGATCATAATTGATGCGAGGACTTTTAATTAGATGTTACACGCAATGTATTAGTTAATGACTGATTTTAACAAAAAAATCGTATTTGCGAGAAACTTCGAAAAAAATATTAATCTATCACCATAGACAGGTGTAATAATTTAGATAAAAATTATTTGTTTATTTATTTAGAGATTTTTAAGATGTTCTTGTGCTTAAAGTTTTATTTTCCTTCTCCATTCCTCTTTATCCATCCACCCCATTACATTCAATCACTTTGTTCTCATAATTACTTATCTCCGTTGCGTTGATGAATTTCGAAAGACTCGAAGTCAGAATACCAGGAAGTCAGAAAGCCAGGAAGTTACAAAGTCTGAATTTCAGAAAGCCTGGAAGTAAGAAAGTCTGGAAGTCAGATAGCCTGGAAGTCTGGAAGCCTGGAAGTCAGAAAGCCTGGAAGTCAGAAAGCTTGGAAGTCAGAAAGCCTGGAAGTCAGAATGTCTGGAAGTCAGAATGCCTGGAAGTCAGAAAGCCTGGAAGTCAGGAAGCCTGGAAAATAGAAAGCCTGGAATGCAGAAAGCCTGGAAGCCAGAAATCCTAGAAGTCAGAAAACCTGTAAATCATAAAGACTGGAAATCAGAAAGCCTGGAACCTGAAAGCCTGCAAGCCAGAAATCCTGGAAGCCAGAACGTCTGGAAGCCATAAAGCCTGGAAGCCAGAAAGCCTAAAAGCCATAAAGCCTGGAAATCAGAAAGCCTGGAAGTCAGAACGCCTGGAAGTCAGAACGCCTGGAAGTCAGAACGCCTGGAAGTCAGAAAGACTGGAAGTCAGAAAGCCTGGAAGTTATAAAGCCTGGAAGCCAGAAAGCCTAGAAGCCAGAAAACCTGGAAGTCAGAAAGTCTGTAAGTCAGAAACCTGGAAGTCAGAAAGCCTGGAAGTCAGAAAGCCTGGAAGTCAGAAATCCTGGAAGTTACAAAGCCTGGAAGTCAGAAAGACTGGAAGTCAGAAAGCCTGGAAGTCTGCAAGTCTGCAAGTCAAGAAGTCAGAATTCGGAAAATCAGGAAGTCAGGAAGTATGGAAGTCAGGAAGTATAGAAGTCAGGAAGTATGGAAGAGAGGAAGTATGGAAGTCAGGAAGTATGGAAGTCAGGAAGTATAGAAGTCAGGAAGTATGGAAGTCAGGAAGTATGAAAGTCTATGGATGTCAGGAAGTATGGAAGTTAGGAAGTATGGAAATCAGGAAGTATGGAAGTCAGGAAGTATGGAAGTCAGGAAATATGGAAGTCAGGAAGTGTGGAAGTCAGGAAGTGTGGAAGTCAGGAAGTGTTAAGTCAGGAAGTGTGGAAGTCAGTCGGAAGTCTGGCGGAAGTCTGGAGGAAGTCTGGTGGATGTCTGGTGGAAGTTTGGCGGATGTCTGGCGGATGTCTGGTGGAAGTCTAGCTGATATCTGGTAGAAGTCTGACCGAAATCTGGCCGAAGTCTGGACGAAGTCCGGCCGAAGTTCGGCCGAAGTCTGGCCGAAGTCCGGACGAAGTCCGACCGAAGTCTGGCCGAAGTCCGGCCGAACTGTGGCGGAAGTCTGGCGGAAGTCTGGCCGAAGTTTTGCGGAAGTCAGGCGGAAGTCTGGCCGAAGTCGGGCGGAAGTAGGGCGGAAGTAGGACGGAAGTCAGGAGGATGTCGGGCGGAAGTCGAGCGGGTGTCGGGCGGGAGTCGAGCGGGAGTCGGGCGGAAGTCGGGCGGGAGTCGGGCGGAAGTCGGGCGGGAGTCGAGCGGGTGTCGGGCGGGAGTAGGGAGGTAGCCGGGCGGAAGTCGGGCGGGAGCCGGGCTGGAGTCAGGTGGGAGTCAGGCCGAAGTCGGGCGGAAGTTGGGCGGAAGTCGGGCCGAAGTCGGGCGGAAGACGTCGGGCGGAGAACTTCGGAGGAAGACATCGGGAGTAAGACGTCGGGAGGAAGACGTCGAGAGGAAGACATCGGGAGGAAGACGTCGGGAGGAAGACGTCGGGCGGAAGATTTCGGGAGGAAGACGTCGGGAGGAAGAGGTTAGGAGGAAGAGGTCGGGCGGCACACGACGCGCGGAAGACTTCGGGAGGAAGACGTCGGGCGGAAGTTTTCGGGAGGAAGACGTCGGGAGGAAGACGTCGGGAGGAAGATGTCGGGAGGAAGACGTCGGTAGGAATACGTCGGGCTGAACACTTCGGGAGGAAGAAGTCGCGAGGAAGACGTCGGGAGGAAGACGTCGGGAGGCAGACGTCGGGAGGAAGACGTCGGTAGGAAGACGTCGGGCTGAACACTTCGGGAGGAAGACGTCGGGAGGAAGACGTCGGTAAGGTTAGCACGAAGTCACAATGTCACGAAATCACGAAGTCTGGAAGTCTGGAAGTCAAGAAGTCAGAAGTCAGAAAATCAGGAAGTCAGGAAGTATGGAAGTCAGAAGTATGGAAGACAGGAAATGTGGAAGTCAGGAAGTATGGAAGTCTAGAAGTATGGAAGTCAGTCAGGAAGTATGGATGTCAGGAAGTATGGAAGTTAGGATGTATGGAAGTCAGGAAGTATGGAAGTCAGGAAGTATGGAAGTCAGGAAGTGTGGAAGTCAGGAAGTGTGGAAGTCAGGTAGTGTGGAAGTCAGTCGGAAGTCTGGCGGATGTCTGGAGGAAGTCTGATGGATGTCTGGTGGAAGTCTGGCGGAAGTCTGGCGGATGTCTGGCGGAAGTCTGGCGGATGTCTGGTGGAAGTCTGGCGGAAGTCTAGCGGATGCCTGGTGGAAGTCTGGCCGAAGTCTGGCCGATGTCTGGCCGAAGTCTGGCCGATGTCCGGCCGAAGTCCGGCCGAAGTCCGGCCGAAGTCCGGCCCAGTCCGGCCCAAGTCCGGTTGAAGTCCGGACGAAGTCCGACCGAAGTCAGGCCGAAATCCGGCCGAAGTCCGGCCGAAGTCTGCCGGAAGTCTGGCGGAAGTCTGGCTGAAGTTTTGCGGAAGTCTGGCGGAAGTCTGATCAAGGTCGGGCGGAAGTCGGGCGGAAGTAGGATGGAAGTCAGGCGGATGTCGGGCGGAAGTCGGGCGGAAGTCGAGCGGGTGTCGGGTGGAAGTCGGGCGGGAGTCGAGCGGAAGTCGGGCGGCAGTCGGGCGGGGGTCGAGCGGGTGTCGGATGGGAGTCGGGCGGGAGTCGGGCGGGAGTCAGGCGGGAGTCGGCGGGCGCGATATCGGGCGGAAGTTGGGCGGAAGTCGGGCCGAAGTCAGGCCGAAGTTGGGCGGAAGTCGGGCGGAAGACGTCGAGCGGAAGACTTCGGGAGGAAGACGTCGGGAGGAAGACGTCGGGCGGACGACTTCAGAGGAAGACATCGGGAGGAACACGTCGGGAGGAAGACGTCGGGGGAAAGACATCGGGAGGAAGACGTCGGGCGGAAGACGTCGGGAGGAAGACGTCGGGAGGAAGACGTCGGGAGGAAGACGTCGGTAAGGTTAGCAGGAAATCACAATGTCACGAAATCACGAAGTCTGGAAGTCTGGAAGTCAAGAAGCCAGAAGTCAGAAAATCAGGAAGTCAGGAAGTATGGAAGTCAGAAGTATGGAAGACAGGAAATGTGGAAGTCAGGAAGTATGGAAGTCTAGAAGTATGAAAGTCAGTCAGGAAGTATGGATGTCAGGAAGTATGGAAGTTAGGAAGTATGGAAGTCAGGAAGTATGTTAGTCAGGAAGTGTGGAAGTCAGGAAATGTGGAAGTCAGGTAGTGTGGAAGTCAGTCGGAAGTCTGGCGGATGTCTGGAGGAAGTCTGATGGATGTCTGGTGGAAGTCTGGCGGAAGTCTGGCGGATGTCTGGCGGATGTCTGGCGGAAGTCTGGCGGATGTCTGGCGGAAGTCTGGCGGAAGTCTAGCGGATGCCTGGTGGAAGTCTGGCCGAAGTCTGGCCGATGTCTGGCCGAAGTCTGGCCGATGTCCGGCCGAAGTCCGGCCGAAGTCCGGCCCAAGTCTGGTTGAAGTCCGGACGAAGTCCGACCGAAGTCAGGCCGAAGTCCGGCCGAAGTCCGGCCGAAGTCTGCCGGAAGTCTGGCGGAAGTCTGGCTGAAGTTTTGCGGAAGTCTGGCGGAAGTCTGATCAAGGTCGGGCGGAAGTCGGGCGGATGTAGGATGGAAGTCAGGCGGATGTCGGGCGGAAGTCGGGCGGAAGTCGAGCGGGTGTCGGGTGGAAGTCGGGCGGGAGTCGAGCGGAAGTCGGGCGGCAGTCGGGCGGGGGTCGAGCGGGTGTCGGATGGGAGTCGGGCGGGAGTCGGGCGGGAGTCAGGCGGGTGTCAGGCGGGAGTCGGGCCGATATCGGGCGGAAGTTGGGCGGAAGTCGGGCCGAAGTCAGGCCGAAGTTGGGCGGAAGTCGGGCGGAAGACGTCGAGCGGAAGACTTCGGGAGGAAGACGTCGGGAGGAAGACGTCGGGAGGAAGAGGTCGGGCGGACGACTTCAGAGGAAGACATCGGGAGGAAGACGTCGGGAGGAACACGTCGGGAGGAAGACGTCGGGGGAAAGACATCGGAAGGAAGACGTCGGGCGGAAGACGTCGGGAGGAAGACGTCGGGAGGAAGACGTCGGTAAGGTTAGCAGGAAGTCACAATGTCACGAAATCACGAAGTCTGGAAGTCTGGAAGTCAAGAAGTCAGAAGTCAGAAAATCAGGAAGTCAGGAAGTATGGAAGTCAGAAGTATGGAAGACAGGAAATGTGGAAGTCAGGAAGTATGGAAGTCTAGAAGTATGGAAGTCAGTCAGGAAGTATGGATGTCAGGATGTATGGAAGTTAGGAAGTATGGAAGTCAGGAAGTAAAAGTCAGGAAGTATGGAAGTCAGGAAGTGTGGAAGTCAGGAAGTGTGGAAGTCAGGTAGTGTGGAAGTCAGGAAGTGTGGAAGTCAGGTAGTGTGGAAGTCAGTCGGAAGTCTGGCGGATGTCTGGAGGAAGTCTGATGGATGTCTGGTGGAAGTCTGGCGGAAGTCTGGCGGATGTCTGGCGGATGTCTGGCGGATGTCTGGCGGAAGTCTGGCGGATGTCTGGTGGAAGTCTGGCGGAAGTCTAGCGGATGCCTGGTGGAAGTCTGGCCGAAGTCTGGCCGATGTCTGGCCGATGTCTGGCCGATGTCCGGCCGAAGTCCGGCCGAAGTCCGGCCCAAGTCTGGTTGAAGTCCGGACGAAGTCCGACCGAAGTCAGGCCGAAGTCCGGCCGAAGTCCGGCCGAAGTCTGCCGGAAGTCTGGCGGAAGTCTGGCGGAAGTCTGGCTGAAGTTTTGCGGAAGTCTGGCGGAAGTCTGATCAAGGTCGGGCGGAAGTCGGGCGGAAGTAGGATGGAAGTCAGGCGGATGTCGGGCGGAAGTCGGGCGGAAGTCGAGCGGGTGTCGGGTGGAAGTCGGGCGGGAGTCGAGCGGAAGTCGGGCGGCAGTCGGGCGGGTGTCGAGCGGGTGTCGGATGGGAGTCGGGCGGGAGTCGGGCGGGAGTCAGGCGGGAGTCAGGCGGGAGTCGGGCCGATATCGGGCGGAAGTTGGGCGGAAGTCGGGCCGAAGTCAGGCCGAAGTTGGGCGGAAGTCGGGCGGAAGACGTCGAGCGGAAGACTTCGGGAGGAAGACGTCGGGAGGAAGACGTCGGGCGGACGACTTCAGAGGAAGACATCGGGAGGAACACGTCGGGAGGAAGACGTCGGGGGAAAGACATCGGGAGGAAGACGTCGGGCGAAAGACGTCGGGAGGAAGACATCGGGAGGAAGACGTCGGTAGGAAGACGTCGGGCGTCAGACTTCGGGAGGAAGAAGTCGCGAGGAAGACGTCGGGAGGAAGAGATCGGGCGGAAGACTTCGGGAGGAAGTCATCGGGAGGAAGACGTCGGAAGGAAGACGTCGGGAGGAAGACGTCGGGCGGAAGACGTTGAGCTGAAGACGTCGGGCGGAAGACGTCTGGCGGAAGAGGTAGGGCGGAAGCAGTCCAGCGGAAGAAGTCGGCCAGATGAAAACGGGCGGTAGTCAGGTGGAAGTCAGGCGTTAGTCAGGCGGTAGTCAGGCGGTAGTCAGGCAGAAATCCGGCGGATGTCTGGCTCTAGGGCTCATGGGTTGTGTAGCTGTCGGTTTCTAGGGATCTCAGTCCGTCGGGCTCTGATCAATAGTATTAATGCATAAGTCTGTTTAACACAATTATACGAAGTGAGTGGCGTTAAAATAATCAGAGATTTTGTTAATAAATTGACCAAAATGTTTAATAAAAATTTAGTTTTTTATGTTTATTTAACGGCCATAAAATTAGGTCTAATAATTAGCATACAGTTTAATTCTTTGGCAGATTTTTTAATCATCTACTTTTCTAGAGAATTCTTTACATTTTTCCCCCTTAACCATAAGTAAAATTTTTATTTTCACCTGGATCTTTGATATTTTGGATCACTGTGAATCGGGCGGCTGCATTAGTGGAACCGTATGCGAAACTAGCCACGTCGGCGACAGGTGAGCAATTCCACGTATGCATATATGACAATTTCAATAAATCTTTAGAGTAAACGCGTTCTATTTAATATATAATTACTGCAAACATAATTATATGTAACATTTAAAATATATTCCTTGGTTTGATGTATCCATTGAATTACTCAGGTACAGGGTCAGTCAGTGATGTCTTGGAGGAAGCAGGAGGATGTGCAGGCGAGAGTGATAACAGCAATTGGACAACCGTTAACAATACCTGTATAGGTAAAGTTTAAATTTTTATTTATTTTTTATTTACCAATTCTTACTCATAAGTCAATTATTTATTGCTTTAATATAATTTCTTATTAAAAATATGCATAAGAACATAGTTAAAATATTTCTGTTTTGTTATAATGTAAAGTTTTCTGTATGTCTAGTACAAAATGTAACAAATCACTGTAACCTACTCTTAAATATATTGTTAGATACATAATATCCAGCAAATCTTGACGAGCATTCGTAGAGTTATAACTGAAAGTGCATATGAAAAATATTTTCTTTTTTTTTTTTTTCGTTTTGCTACTAATATTTACAGACTCAGACAATGTGATTTTCTGTTTGTTTTCTCGAATAAATCAAAGATTAGCTAAAATATTAAAATATTAATTTAAAAATCAAACTGATCTTTGAAAACATAGGAAATAATGAATAAAAAAACACTGCATAATTTTGGTTAGATCTACAAACATATGTATATATATTGTAAACCTAAAAATAAATAATTATTTATATTCAATTTTATACTTGCTACTACATTATTACTGTTGTTTTTACCTGAAGAGAACCAAAACTAACAGCTGCTGCCTTATAGCTCAGTATTGATTCTCTAAAGGCTAGAAGAAGACGAAAACCGATGACAAATTACCTGGTCCTCCATGTTGGATATTTTAGTGACAGGCCAGCTCCGTGTTCTAGAGACATAAAATGTATACTCCTAAATGACCAAAGAAAGTAGAGAAGGACTGAATCAATCCGAGCAAAATTTCAGTTTAGACCTACGAGTAATGTAAACAAACTGACGTGTGGATTGCGTCCTAACTATTTACATTTAAACTTGTAACAAAATGTGTTTTGCTTTCTAACACTCGAAATGGATAAAATAAAAATAACATATATTAGACCTACCTAGCACACGTTTATATACGTTATATGGGACGACCTATAATAATTTAAACAGATTAAATAAGCATTGAACGGGTGGCCTAGTGTTTATTAAGCTACTTGCCTCTGGTCCTGAGGACCGCGGGTTCAAACACGGATGGGGTCGATGGACATTTTTAGGATGAGAAAATCTAAGGAGCAAGTCCTCCGGAAGGGACTTTAACCCATGGGATCCCAGTTTGTAGATTTTCAGTCTCTAAAATATACTTAAGCCTGAATAAAAGTCCTCTAAGAAAAATATACAGAATTTTCAGATCCTAGTACTACCTTGGTATCCTAGATGTCACTATGAGGCGGAACACTGACCACGGGCCACTCTGACAATTACTCCAAAACGAGTGGATTTATATTAGTATGGTTGAATTTCTCCCCTGTAGGGGGATAATTTACATTTAAGAATGCATTGATCATATTCTGCTTGTAGACCTACTGACAATGGAAATATAGGATATCTACCGACATCATGGAAAAAGTGTAAACGTCTGGCAGGTCCATATATAATTTTTGTCATAAACAAATGAGAAATAAAAGTTACTAATTATTGGTAACATCTTGCCTTGTATTCAGGCTTATTTCCCCTAGTTATACGATATAATCAAAGAAAAATTCATCTATGACACTTCCGTACATAATTAGTCATATGGCGGGTAAAATTAACATCACGGTTCCGCCAGTAGACGGGGTCGTTGAAGTAATTTCTTAAGCAAGTTTGTTTACAGTACAACTTGAACTTAGCTCGGATACAGTGTAGCAGGTAATGAATATTAGATATTGGGACAATCACGGGATTTCAAACAGGATTAATGTAATTCCGAAAAGGAATTTGGAATGGAATGCTGAAACCAGAAGGAGAATAGGAAATCCACAAGATAATAGATGGATGGCATCAGGAGAAGTATGAAGGGAATGGAATTAGCTGATGAAAATACGTAAGTAATAAAATATAAACGTAATACGAATGAGAAACTAATTGCCTTTATCGAACCCGTAACTTCATATCCGCACTGATATAAGCTCTCCATACATTCTTAACCGGAGCTAATGTTATCCAATCAACCCCTGTATAATATAATTAATTTAAATAATGGCTAATGTATTCTCCCACCTCATTCCTGGCTTATCTACTCGTCATTTTCTCTCTGTTTTTCCTATAAACAATTTCCATGACCTTCTGCCATTCCCAATTTGTCCTACATATCCTGCCCATCACAGTCTACGATGTCATAAACGTAACACAGCACACAATTGTTACTTAGTTTTCTATATTCCCAGCTCCCTCTGATCATTTTCGTTATGTCCAAAAATCTTCCTAAGAACTTTATTCTCATATACCATTACTCGTAATATTTTCTCCTCCCTTAAAGTTAGAATTCATGTTTCGCATCCATATAAAATAACTAGGATAATATCAGTATTTTATTTATATATATATATATATATATATTCAGTTTATATTTTATTGCATAATAGCATTCATTTCCCTAATTGGGCCTATGTTTAATTCTTTGTGCAGCTCATTCTTTTTTCCAAGTATGGTTCCCAAAATATTTGAACTCAGTCGCTTTTTTCAAAAATGTCATTTGTCATTAACTATCCATTTACATTATACGACATTCATCAACTATTATAACATAGGGGTAACGTAACTCCACCAATATATATATATATATATATATATATATATATATATATATAGTCCACCGCTGCGGTCTCGAGGTAGGGTGCTGCCTTGTCACGCAGCGGGCCCGGGTTCGATCCCCGGTCGGTGCAGTTTTCCTGGGTGAGGTTTTTATCGGGGTTTTTCCTCACCTGTAAGACAAATGTCAGGAAAACTTTAAGGCCCAAACGGTCCCCGAAATCATATGGCCATCATTTTTATCATCATCATCCTTATCATTATCATCATCGTCCTTCACCAGTGTGGAAAGCAACGGGAAGCTACCACACCTACACAATTCCCTAGTAAAGCTGCAAGCATAGCATGAAAATGCTATGATTGCAGTGAAGGACCTGCCTTCGGGCAGAATTACTATGGATGGATATATATATATATATTGTTTATAATTTTATTGCATAATAGCATTCATTTCCAGAATTGAGCCTATGTTTAAATCTTTGTGCATCTAATTCCTTTTTTCCAATTATGATTTCCAAAATATTTTATCTCAGTCACTATTTTTAAAAATGTAATTTGTCATTAACTATCAATTTCCATTATACGACATTCATCCACTATCATAACATAGGGGTAACGTAACTCCACCTACAAGTCGCCACAACCTAAGAAGTAGGTTGCAATTCCGCTAAATCAGGAGTTGAAACCAGGAATGACAAAGACATCCTAGTGGCATTGGTAATACATAGCAATGTATGACTAATAATAATAATAATAAATAATAATAATAATAATAATAATAATAATAACAATAACAACAACAATAATAATAATAATAATAATAATAATAATAATAATAATAATAATAATAGCTTAACAACTTACTGCGACTATCGATCCCTGGGTTCATGGCCGCGCAGAGATAAGTTCTCCATAATTTCCTAACCACAGCTAATGTTTTCCAATCATCCCATGACCTCATTCTTGGTTTACCAACTTGACGTTTTCGCTCTGGTTACCCTACAAGAAGCTTCCATGTCCCCCTTTCATTCCCCACTCCTGCCACTTATCCTGCTCATCGCGATCTATGATACTTAACTTTTCTTATTGTATCTGCTTTGCTATAAAGATCATCACTGTTACAAAGTTTTCTACTTTCACATGTCTGTTCATCTCTCTTTGATCCAAAAATGTTCCTTCAAAGTTTATACTCAAATACCGATACTACTAATGTTTGCTCCTCACTTAAAATAAGAGTCCACGTATCGCATCCATGTAATATAACTAGCAGAATAACAGTTTTATATATTTTCAGTCTAACTTATTTTGACAGGAGTTGGGACGACTTGAGTCCCTCAAATATATAATAGCATACATTTCCAGAATTAGGCCTACGTTTAATGTATTTGTGCTTCTCATTCCTATTTGTAATTATTGTTCCAAGGCATTTGAATTCAACTACTTTCTCAAAATTTCGCTCATTTTTATTAACTGTCTATTACTGTTTATCATTATATAACTTACTATATTCCTATGTGTACTGTATATTTAATTGAATTGATATTAATAATATAATAATAATAATAATAATAATAATAATAATACCCCTCAGGGGTCCTCATCTAGGGGATATGTGGATGGCGACCACAAGGTGCCCAAACTGTGCAAAACATTTCTTCCACTTACTTGTGTTTTGCACTCTTTTAACTTTACTATCTAACCTCTCTTGGTTAACTCTTGTTTTTTCGACCCCGACGCTATTAGGGCATCCGAGGGCTAGGGAGTCCTTCCTTTTTTCCATTTCTTCTTTCCTTTATTTTCTTTTCTTCTCCAGAAAAGCCTGACCAGAGGCTATAAGATGGCAGCCCCATCACTGGTCTTGCCTTCCTTTGGCCAGCAACCAATCGAAGGGACTATTATTATGCTTTCAAGTCTTATACGAGAATTACCCATAAGGGAAAATTTTCTTATAGGATCGTAACAGGCCTCGGCCTAATACTTGGAAGGAAGAAGAAGAAGAAGATAATAATAATAATAATAATAATAATAATAATAATAATAATAATAATAATAATAATAATAATGGTAATAATAATGGTAATAATAATAATAATAACAATAATAATAATAACAATAATAATTTTTTTGTAAGCCTATGTTCTCCCTTTACAGAGATTTAGGCACTCTCTCCCTACAGGGAAGAATTTGAACCATACTAATTTAGTTACACTTGTTTTCGTATAGATGTCATTTTGAGTGGTCCGTGGTCAGCGTTCCGCCTCATACTGACATCTAAGAAACCATGGTAGTACTAGGACGGGAAAATTCGGTAAATTTTGCTTAGAGTCCTATTCATTCAGGCTTAAGGATTTTTTACGTGCCTGAAAATCTTCAAACTCGGGACCCACGGCTTAAACTCCCACCTGGAGGACTTGCTCCTTGGATTTTTCCGTCTAAAAAATCCATCGACCCCGGCCGGGTTTTAACCCGCGACCCTTGGGACCAGAGGCAAGGAGCTTAAGCACTAGTCCACAGCGGCCCGACTATAATAATAATAATAATAATAATAATAATAATAATAATAAGAAGAAGAAGAAGAAGAAGAAGAATAATAATAAATATGATAATACAGAAAATAACTTTATTACTATTTTTAACACTTCATCAGACCCGACTCTTGAAATGTAATTATTTACTTTATAAAGAAAGTCTACAGTTTTTATTAAACATGTTCTAACATTCTAAGTAATTTCTGATTTGTGTCAAGAGGAACACAATTTCCAGCACAACTAATAAGTTGATAACAGATTTTTAGTTATAACATTTTATACGAGCTCTTAATGTCGATTTATACTTCATTAGTACTATCGATTGTTTGAAAAAATTAATTATAACAGAATCCTTACGGGACACGAGAGTGAATACTGCAGTTATTTATTTAGAGACGCACGACCCGGTTTCTGCAAGTTCTGTCTGGACACAAGAGAAAATAACGTGTTACAAGAAATACTGCTCTTCTTGTAATATTCAACGCAGATAAATTAATGTTGATTGAAGTTTTACTGTTCCCTGAGATACGTCACTTTTTCACAAACATGTTTACTATATAGTGTTTTTTTTTACAAATGCCAGCAGTTTGTCTTTATGACATGTTTGGTATTCTCTCCTGGCTGGTAGAACTGTAGCCCACTTACAATTCGTCTCGAAACGAGTGTCTTATGGCCGATTATTTCCGTACCAAAGAAAAGCTCGATTGCTTTTTTTTAATCTACAATATTTTGAATACTCCTTGAAAAGGCGTTCTTTAGTTCAACAGGTCGGTCCTGATTGACTAGTGATTATCATAGTCGTCTCAGGTTTTGAGTTTCGCATTTGCAATCCTGGCTCAGGTGAATGGACTTTTAGGAATATAAAATTCCTAAATACATTATTGGAAAGAGGAATGAGCCATTGATACCGTATAATAGACTTACAGCTTGTAACAGATCCTTAAACTAAGAAAAATAAAAAATATATATATAAAAAATAGAGAGACCACTGTGTAAGATTCGTCAGTCCACTGACGCCTGGTTTTTAATTGGACGCTAATTATCCCAGTTGTATCCTATTTTGTTTGAGTTTACTGTTTTCAATATAGAGATCTTAGCTTTCTCTTACTTTCTCGACTTCAATAAAAAACTGCATTACGAAAATCATCTATGGCTGGTCTGTGGAGATTTGTAGATTTATTAGACTATTACTTGGTACTGCAAGCTGGTTTCACAAAATACCCTTGTATCTTATGTGAATGGGATAGCAGAGCTAGGTCAGACCACTGGGAGAGGGATCAGTGGGCACGTAGGACTAATTTAATACCGGGCGAAAAAAATATAAAAAGTGAATCTCTGGTTGATCCCTCAAAAGTGTCGTTGCCATCACTCGATATAAAATTAGGTTTACTGAAAGTATTATTAAAAACTCTAGATAAGGGCAGCGAGTGCTTTAAATATCTTTACGCTACATTTCCTTCATTACCTAATGAAAATATTAAAACTGATGTATTCGTTGGAGCACAAATTCGAAAACTGATTATGGACAGCCAATTCGAGAGTACTATGCGTCGAGAAGTGAAGTATGCATGGAATCCTTTCAGAGATGTTTTTTTTTATTTCCTTGGAAATAAAAAAGACCCAAAGTTTGTTAAAATAATTAAAGCGATGCTACAAATTTACAAACAGATTGGTTGCAACATGAGTATCAAAGTTCACTTCCTTCATTCTCATCAAAATTATTCCCCTGATAATTTAGGAGATTTTAGTGTGAAACAGGGTGAAATATTTCACAAGATTATAAAACAAATATGGAAATGATGTATCGAGGGAAGTGTTAACAGGATGGGTGACTATGTCTGGATGTTGAAAATTGTCTGCTCTGAACAACATGCGAGAAGGTCAAAGAGGAGAAAATTTGAAATGCAATATTGAGGTAAGGTTATGAATGTGCTTATAATGATTATTATTATTATTATTATTATGATTATTATTATTATTATTATTATTATTATTATTATTATTATTATTATTATTATTATTATTATTATTATTATTATTATTATATTATTATTATTAATGTGCTTATTATGATTTATTATTATTATTATTATTATTATTATTATTATTATTATTATTATTATTATTATTATTAAGTAATGTATAATTAGTGACAAATAAATTCTGACCTAGTTTTTCATACAAAATCATTGCTGAAAGTAATTTTTATTACCTTCCACAAAGCTGTAATTTAATTTCTAAGTTATTCATGAAAATTTTGAAAACCTGACGTGATGGGTGAAAATGGAGATATTTTTTAATTTAAGAAAAAGTTCCGTATAGGATCACCTGTCAGTAAAAAAATAAGTTTTAAAATGCAGAACGGTGTCCGTCGCTGTGGCGTAGTCGGTAGAGTCCCTTCCTTCCATTCCGGCGACCCGGGATCGATTCCCGGCGGGGTAAAGGATTTTTAAAATCTCAACCTTGGGACTGGGTGCGTGTAGTGTCCAAGTTGTACCCATTGGGTTTATTTCCTAAAAAATGCAGAACTGTGTTATTCATGTTTGTTTACTTGGCAATATTAAGATGAAGTGATGGTTACCATAATTGAATGTTTACATTCAGAACACAGGTTAAGTAAGGATGGGTTATGTCAGGTTAGGTTAGGTTAGATTAGGTTAGGTTTGGATCAGTTAGATTAGGTTCGGTTGGGGTGTTCATGCCACCCTAGCTTGGTTTGGTGAGGTCTGGTTAGGTTTGATTAGGTTAGGTTTGGCGTTTTACTGTTTGATTGGGGTGTTCACTCCACCCTTGTTTGATTCGTAAGATTAACTTAAGTTAGGGTAGGTTAGGTTAGGTTAGGTTAGTTAAGGTTAGGTTCGGTTCGGTAAGTTTATTTTGGTTTAGGTTAGGTTAGTTCAGGTTCAGTTCGATTCGTGTGTTTAATTTCGATTAGGATAGGTAAATTGTTGGCTAGGTTAGGTAAGGTTAGATTGGGTTAGCTTAGGTTAGGTTGGGTTCGAGTCGGTTGGATTAGGTATAGGTTAGATTAGGTTAGGTTAGGTTCGGTAAGGTTACGTTTTATTTCGGTTTGGTTAGGGTGGTCACGCCACCCTTGCTTGGTTAAGATCTTTCTCATATTTAAGACACAAATTTATCTTATATTTTTATATACCACAATAGGATTACAAAATATATATGATCGGATGACAGGAACCGGTAAACCACAAACTTAAATCGATACAATGTATCGCTGGATCTTGGTTTTCACTATTGAAGGTCCATCATAAAATACATCATAAGACAACACACATAGCAAACACATGTGCCCACTTAAATTAAGTTACAGAGAGGAACTGTTTAATGAATAAGAATCAATAGTTACAAATAGGGATAAGATGCACAAGGAAATTAAACATAGGCTCATTTCTGCAAATGCATGCCATTATGTATTGTAGAGACTTCCCAACGTCTCTCAAAAATCGATAAACTGAAAATATATTAAACTGTTGTCCTTCCAGTTAATTATATGGATGTGAAACATGGACTCTTACATTAAGAGTAGAGACAAGATTGCAAGTATTTGAGAATAAAGCTCTTAGGAACACTTTTGGACCAAAAGGAGGTGAACAGGCGAATGCAGAAGAATATTTAACACTGAGCTACATGATATTTATAGGAAACCAGATATAATAAGAACTATTAAGTCTGGTAGACTGCGATGGGTAGGACATGTGGCACGATTTGGAAATGAAAGAGGAACATGGAAACTTTTAAAAAACCAGAGGGAAAACGCCCAGTTGATATACAAGGATGAGGTGGGAAAATATCATTAACCATCATTTAAGGGAAGTAGATTACACAGGGGATGATTGGAAAACGTTAGTTCAGAATTAATGATTTTGATGGTATCATTGAGCAGTTAGTTCATCAGAAATATTTGAACCCATTAGCAATTCCATGACGATGCTGGTGGGGTTTTTTGTGTTTTTCAAGTCCCCAGAAACTAAACTAGCAATTGTATAGTTACATAGTTATTGTTAGCTCGCCCTTGCTAGGAAAACCTTGGCAAGAAACCGCGCAAAGAAGGAATTCAGAAGCGAATTTCAAATAGCATCAATGTCGAAAGGAAATTTTGACTTTTCGGCGTTAGAAATGGTGGAAGAGAGATCAACGTCTAGGAGGAACACTTTAGTCGTAGAAAAGCGACTCTTTTCGAAGGAACATATACTTACGAATTTTACGTCCTAAAAAATCCACAAACGCCGGCAGGATTTGTTCCCGTGAACTTAAAACCAGAAGAGAGCATGATAAGCTCTAGTCTAGCAAGATCGATTACAGTGCCTAAGAAGAATGAAAATAAAAAAAAATCTAATCGTATGCATATTGCATTATCCATGTCATATTATCCGAAATTATAACATATCACTTTTTTAATAAAACCGTGCTAAGAATATTTAAACATGAAGAATCTTGTTTTATTTGATACCTAAAACGATTTGGGAACTTTTTCCCTACGTCCATTAAATAATTTTATTAAAAACAGATACATTTCACAATAGTAAATAACTATGCGAGGTTGTAAAGTGGATTTAGAGAAGTGAGGAAATTATTAAAAAGCGAACGATAGCAAGGATTTAATTTCCGAGATTCTGTAAAACACTTCACAAACGTGTGTTGTACTATTTCTTTTTTTGCACGATGGTGTTTTCAAAATTACAAATAACAGTAAAATAATAGCATCTCTGTTGGAAATAGTTGCGTTCATTATAAACAACTGACTGACGTTAGCAGTCTGACCATATATACGGTAAATGCCGAAAATAATTCAGCTGAGACTACAGCATGCAGTGACACCAATCAGGATAAAATGGCGGCAAGATTGAATTTATTGATTATTATTGTTTCAAATAAAGCTCAGTTCATTTCAAATGCAGTGATTTGTTTCGTATAATGTATATTCACACTACCTTTTGGATATATTTTTGTATGTACATTGTACGAAGTATACAAAAATGCAGTGGTTTTACTTCCCGCCCTAGGTAAGTAATTTGTGATATTACAGTACAGTTATATAGTTATTTATAGGTTGGCAAGCACGAAGTTTAAGAAATTGAAATTTCAATGGTCGCCATTCTTGTAAGTCCGACTGAACGCACTCTCGTGCAAATAATGGTTTTAAAAATATCCTTTGTTGCTAATGTTGACGTAATAACTGTGTCGTAACGAAGTAACGTCCAACGTCACTAAGTCTTAAAATGCAAATTATTTTTTTCAAATTAAATTTTAAAATAAATTAATATTTCAAAGACTGAATTCAGAATTGCATCATATATTAATATATTCCATGGAAATATATATACAAAGCTTCCTGTATCAGGTAAATATTCAATACCCTAGTTATCGTCTTTAAATGAACGGCACAAGGAAAAATCCAAGAAAGTCAATTTTCCGTCAGTAAAAAATTGCCTTTTAATCGAGGCGATTAGAAACAAAGGGATGTAAGTGATTTTTTTCTCTTCAAAAAAAGGAGTGTGTAAAAGTATTAATGTCTTTTTCACGTTATCTGGTGGAAAACACGCATCCCCCGAAGTTATCATTTTGAATTACCTATGATTTTCATATACAACTTCAACTTTAAAACTTGTTCTTCTTCCGAATGCAGTATTGGGTGATGATGCCCGTTCTGCAACTACAAAAACTGATCTTTCCATCGGTTGAAGGGTCTTCCGAGGTCTCTTTTGCCTTTAGGGTAAAAGTAAAGTGATCCCACAACAGGCCAGGAGGCCCTTGGGGTAGTAGGAGTTTAAGGCTCCCACTTTTTCTAAACAATCTGCACTTTATGTCAGCCGGGTTGTCAGCCCTGCGTGACGGCCGCCTTTACCCCCAGAACAAGCGTCTGGTACTAATTTCCGTTAGAGGCTGAGTCGACCCCAGGGCCATAGTGCCGCCAGAGGGTTTGGGTCAGTTTAAAAATCCTGACCCCAACGGGACTTGAACTTTGCCTTTAGGGTTGAGGTGGTAAATCATCTTTGGTAAACGGGAATTTGACATTCTCTGGACGTGTTGGAACCATTTAATCTGACTATTTAACCCATGCCCCAAATGGGAGTCAATGACCAATCACGTTTCAATGATTTCTGTTTTACAACCAATCAGAGTCGTGTTTCACGAAATATTTATCAGTGTTGTAATTACCATATTAAAGAAAGCTCCTCCTTTTTAATATTCTGAACAGGTCTGATCGTTATTTTGCAGTGACTGAGCCTATAAGAAATACGGCTACCAGATTGTATATATAGTGCATACATGTCAACATTTGTAGCAATTGATTATACCACCAAAAAAAAAGAATCAAACATCGCCGTTTACATTAAATTTATAAATAGTTTTTAAATAACTATAGTTAAATAATGGTTTGTGAGTAAACAGCTTAATTTTATTCGTTAAATAGTCCTAACAAATGCCACTCTTGATTTCTAAATTCTCTAGATAAATTCACTCCTCACTCCGTGAGTCGTGAATTTATCGATAATTTGGAAATCACTCGTGGCATTACTTATGATAATTTTGTATATGTTCAACCATTTCCCTACTATTCCACTGCATCCTTATCTCATCACTTTTCATTCTATCCCTTAATGTTACTCCAGTTAGTGATCGGAGGAATCTCGTTTGTGAACTATAGGCTGGTAACCTATAATGGGGACAACTTTAAATACTCGAAAGACTACAAGAACTTTAAAACTGTTTTCTCAATACCGGAGAACTTGCGACTTTGCTTCTAACCTACTCAATTATACAGCGTACATACTTTTTTAAATATGTGCCAAATTTGGAAGGCAAATAAACCAATGATTAAACAGATTCTTTTAATATTTCGGACTCTTAAAATATAGTACTATCCATTGAGAATCTAATACTCTATTTCGACAACAAAGTGACTAACGTGGTACTATTCCTGTCCCTCAAATGTGTATTAATGTATCACGTGATACACTGCATATGCATTTGAAAGCTAATTTATTGAAAATCTAAATAAAGTAAAGTAAAGTAAAGTGATCCCACAACAGGCCCGGGGGCCCTTGGAGTAGTAGGAGGTTAAGGTCCCCACTTTTTTTCTAGACAATCGGCACTTTATGCCAACCGGGTTGTCTGGTACTCATTTCCGTTAGAGGCTGAATCGACTTCAGGGCCATAGTGCCGCCAGAGGGTTTCGGTCACTTTAAAAATCCTGACCCCAACGGGACTTGAACCCTCGACCCTCCGGCTTGTAGCTCAGTGCCTTAACCACTACGCTACGGCGTACCACGTACTGAAAATCAAAACAAATGTATTCTAAAATTGCAAATAATCTGTTTTTCATTCTTATGGATAATATTTTATTTCATTCTGTTTTTAAAATTAACATCTGTGTTCTTTAAAATAAACAGAACTTCATGCCGCAAGAGGCTGGCAAGACAATTGATATATTAATTGGCTGACCTCTTGTGTCATTTTATAGAGGTAGGTAAAAGTGTGTAAAGTGATCCCACTACAGTCCATAAACGATAATGTAAACAGTATATGGTTGGTATGTGGTCAATCGCCAATGTTATTGTAGGTACCCTAACGCCTGATGGCCCAGCTAAAACATTTCCCTTAACAACGGAAGAGATGGAGGAAGTTAACCACTCTACAATTACTCACTTGTTTAATGATGCATTGTCCCTCCTGTGGCCTACCGGTATTATGAAAGAAAATATATTTTTTTTATTTGTTACGGATGGGGCTGCATATATGAGTAGTCTCTCTGGTTTAACTTAAGAGAAATTTGTGGAATGAGACAACTGTACTTACCTCTCTCACTCGCACCAGTGTTGTCGGTGTTTCTTCACCAGATAGGGGCAAGGGGGAAAACAAAAACTGACAACAGGGAGGGTTCTTTCTTTTGTTACTGAACTAAAGCGGTCAACGATCTACCCTTGTATCTCCATGTCTCTCTTCGCCATGTTAAACCAGCTACAGCAATCATACCTAAAATTAATACACTTAAAATGTCTAGCACATGGTCTCCACCGACCTGCGGAAGAAATTAGAGCCTGTTTTTCCGGATGTTGATACATTTATAAACAACATTAAAAAGATTTTTTTTATGCAAGGTACAATCAAGAATTAAAATATTTAGTTTAATTGGGAGAGCCCTTGTGATTTGCCCTGCTCCACAGCTATTTGTTAAACTGTAGGGAGACCATGGCTACAATTATCAATAAGTTGTCACCCGACTGATTCCATTGGTCGATATAGCTCGGAGGAGCTTGGTTTGGTTAATAGGTCCCCTAGGCCGAGAGGGTGTCGGCCACAAGGGAACGTGTACCTCTAGTCCCTTGGCCTGACTAGTATGAATGTAATAGTGGTACGAGTATGTGGTGTAAATGATTATTGTTTTGCTAGATGATCAATGAGATTATTGTTTTCTTTTGTCAAGTTATTTTCAATGTTAAGCTAACTATCTTTTATTTATTTCAATGTTATATCTGACTGTTTTTTGACTCTCATTAAACTTTAGTTATCTACTTTTACATAACTTCTGCCTATTGATTTAGTAGCTAGTACAGGCTGCACTATACGACAAAATTGGAAGCATAATTAATGTATTTGACGATACAAAAAATCTCGCTATACGTGCAGTGAAGCAAATAATTTCACCAGCTTTGTTTGAAGACCTTTCTTATATCGCAAATAATTTCATTAAGTTTGCAACTACAGTACAACATTTACAATAATCTAAACTGATAATGCCGGAATCCTCGAGACAATAGAACAAAGGGTCGTATGCAAATACATAACTCTCTACTCAAATTACTTCCAATCACTGGTGAGCTGAGATCGAATTAACGGCCGCCTTAACCGGTCATGCATGAATGTTGACGTTTTCGTAATATTGGCAACGAATTGCCCTAATTCTCAGCGATAAAACCACTTCCGTTATTTTCGTCTGCTATAGAGGAATGCATTTATGCTTGCATCCCGCAAATAATACCGTATACAAACACGTCTGCGACGTGCAATATTACGCCGATTCTCCTGTTCTTCCAGTTGAATTCTTTGGTAGACTCTATCAAATTCCTCTTCTCCGCGTATACCGAAAACATGATCGAAGTCTTCAAGGTCCGACATCTTGGATAAGTTTCAAACTACAATCGGTTACCAATCGGTTCCCTTCGGGATTTTCACATAAGTTTATATCTTCAGCTACGATCTTAAGGTACCTTGTCAGGTAGCTTTACAATTATTACCGCGTGAATAGATTTCTGAGTAAGAAAAATGTGTTTGAATAAAACTTTATCAGCAGAGAACGCTTTTACTGTCTAATGCGTTCAAACATTCGACCCTTAGTGAAGTACAAGTAGGAACTGTTAAAGAAAGAGCAGCAAATAAACTTAAAAAGTGATTTAAAGAAGACCACTGGGTACGCAGAAATGTGCAAGTAAATTCCCAGATCTCGGAGAGTTTGAACTCGTGACCCTGGAAGCAAGATGGACGCATGGTAACCATTGATCCACCAAGATTGTCTACGACGTTCAAGAAGAAGGAAACAAAGGACAAAAATAATATACTTGATATATTCGTTTTATTTGCATGAAAAATACATACTAACTAACTCACTTGTATTATCGAACATGTAGGTTTATGACCGTACGAACATAAGCTCTCCATGCATCCCTATCCTGAGCTAATGTTTTCCAATCACTACCTGTATAATCTACTTCCCTCAAATCATTGTTATTGTTATTGTCCCACCTCATTCTTGGTCTACCAACTGGGCGTTTTCCCTCTGATTTTCTTACAAAGAAGCTTCCACGCACGTCTTTCATTCCCTATTCTTGACAAATGTCCTGCCCGTCGCAGACTACGAGACTTAACTGTTCTTATTATATCTGGCTTCCTGTAAAGATCATGTAGTTCACTGTTAAGTAGTCTTCTCCATTCACCTGTCTGTTCATCTCTCTTTGGTCCAAAAAAAATTCTAAGAACTTCCCCCCAATGTCAAATTAACAAAATTTTAACTTGTGTCACATTTTTATGAAGATAAAGCTGTGGTTTGAGAAATTTTAAACAAGGGATTCCACGAGAAAACTAAATGTAATTTGTTGTTTTATTCGATATGGGGCTTTTCTGCTACGTATAGTTAATATATATTTATATTCCATTAGCGTGGTTTAACCTCACATTTTGTAGGTGCGGTACTTTTACGTACCACACGCCAACCGGGCCTTACAGTCGCACCACTTGTCCGGAGAGGGATTTAACACACACATGACATGGTGGGCCGCCTCGAACGAGTGATCAGCTCAATGTCACGGCCTCCTCCAAGACAACACAAACATTAAGATGTAAAACACGCCATTCAAACACACATTCGTACGAAACATGGCTAATGTGATAAGGATGGCCATATGATGTTCGGGGACCATTTTGGCCCTAATAATTTCAGAGAAGATAACTTCCATAAAAGATTTGTTGAATAACAAAAATTATGCAATAACTTAAGAGTACGTTATGTAGCAATGTCACTAAATGTGAAATTGAAAAATATTTTAAATTAATAAAATATTAATATTTCACAAATTTAATTCAAAACTGTTTTATCCACAAGTTCATAGGCTACTACTAATAATATTAGATCAATCATAAACGCTTGTTTTCTACCAGGTAAATATAAATTCATTTTAAGATACCATATTTATCATCGTTTAAATGGCTCATTTAATAACGTAACAAATTTAACTAAAAACTTACAAATATTGTCCTTTTTCTTCTTCTACTACAAGGTTTAGGCTATGCAGCCTGTTCCGGCGAAGTTAAAAGTGGTGTCCATCTTCTACGTGGTCGGCCAACATCTCTTGTTCCTCTCAGATTATACAGGAAGGTTCTTTTTGGTATTCTTTCGTTGTTCATTCTCATTTCTTATTATTTTCGCTGATTTTATCTTCAATTTTATATATATTTAATTCTTCTCGTATAGTTTCATTCCTTATTCTATCCGCTCTTGTGCATCCTTTCACATTACGTAAAAACAGCATTTCCGCAGTCTGTATCCTGCTTTTATCCCGTGATTTCATTATACAATTTTCACTTCAACTATAAAGGAACAGCCATTGTTTTATATAATTTAAGTTTCGTATCTTTCCTTGTTTTCCGACCTAAGGTTCTCAAAAAATAGCCTGGAATTTATTTACTTTATTTTCTATATCTTTATTTATTACAAATATTCTACTTTACCTTATTTTAGATAACATTTTGTATTATCCTTTAAAATTGTCATTCCTTTCTTTAAACTAAATTAAACTCTTGGAGCGATAAGTATGCAAGGTACTTGGTATAACAGTCGTTGCCCACTGCAATTTTAGAGAACTAGACGTTATAGCTATGTGTGATAAGTGGTCAACCGTCGCGTTGGATTGCCAAAATGTTATACACGGTATATATTACAACCGAAATTCCTCGCAATTCTAGGTGGACACCGTTCCCCTCTAGCCGACATTCAGTGAGTAAATTTCTTCCACATAGGAACTCGAACCAGGGCATGTTCGGCAGCTCTGCAACAAGGCGTAATGTCTGTATTTTACACTTTCAACATTATCACTATGTCAACATTTCCGCACCAACAACTCTCTTCTATCTACTGCTGATTTTTTATAAACTCTGGGTTATTTATTGTTTGAAATATCCATTGTATCAATATTTTTCACAATTCTCTACTTTTTTTTAATTTATTGCAGGAGGTTTAATTGTTCTCATCAGGTTTACAGCACTTATGATGGAGAGAGAGAGAGAGAGAAGAAAATACATAGTGTTCTAATTGTATGCGTATTACATTTTTTTAAAAATTATTATCTAATATTACAACAATGCCACTTTTTGAAAGTTAAATTTGCCTTTATGGATATTTAAACGGAGAAAACTTTGTGTAATCGCTCTACAATGGCCAATTGTTGAGCCATAGTCTCTCCTTTATAAGGAGTTTCTGGTTCAAGTTAATTTTTAGTTACCTTATTTGCTCATAGGTGTCAGGGATGGCTTGCGGTCAACACACCCACCCAATGAGACATATAACAGGTAATTAATGTATTACTAGGATGTTGAGGTCAGAACATTTTGCTTAAAGGCCTTTTTATTCAGGCTTAAGGATCTTTTACGAGACTGAAAAATCTTCTGACTCGGGACCCACTGATTAAAGTCCCTCCTGGAGGACTTTTGTTCCTTGGATTTTTCCGTCCTAAAAAAATGCATCGACCCCGGACGGTTTTGAACCCGAGACCATCGGAACCAGAAGCAAGCAGCATAACCACTAGTCCACCGCATCAAAACTATATATAGCCTAATAACCATTTAAATGTATTGTGGGATTTTCCCCTAAGCACAATTAACACATTTATTGAAACAAGGTTAGTTTAATAAAAATTTGCACAAAATGCGTCTTGTTGTGTAGCTACAACATGAATGATACAATAACCGTAACGTTACCAAGCAACGTCATTGAATATGAAAGAGAAAATTACGGTTTTAAATGATATTAATAAATTATTAACATTTTACAGATTGGATTCATAACTGTTTAATCTGTGTAGCTGAGATTTACAGACAACGCTTCCTCTATCAGGTAAATATTAAATACATTTTCAAATACCTCATTTACCATCGTTTAAATGCTAGTTATTATGATATATCGTGATGTATATAAGGCATGTTAATTGAAATTATAACAAATTTTACTCTCAAATTAGAAATATTCTATTTTATATAATTTCACATAATATTGTGTTATACTGTCTTTATTAAACTTCTTCGTTCTTGAACACATAAGAACCTTGTTGCCGGGAGAGGCCTGCAACTGTCTAACCACTAGGGACTATTATATTTTTGCAGAATAAGTCAATAATCTAGATAGTATATGGGTAACATGTGCTGATCCTACAGTATTTACAGCCAGTTTCTCAACCTGGAGCCGCTGTATTTTAGAGTTATCATAATTCCTCATGATGCTGACTCGGCGTCGGTCCCAAACTGGGTAAAATTGCATAAGAAAATTTTTCCTCATAGTGAATCAAACTAACTCACGTTCCGCAGATCCGCGCCAAGGCATGATGCTTCATCCCCACCCATTATTTTTCTTCTTCTTCTTCTTCTTCTTCTTCCTTCCATCCATTCCTTCCAAGTATTAGGCCAAGGCCTGTTACGATCCCATAGAAAACCTTCCCTCCAGCGACCGATCCATTCTTAATTTTCTATATTATATCAAAATTTCCCGCAGAAGCCTGTCCCAAGCCAGGTTGTAAAACGGTGAGGGGGACAAGTACCAACCTTGTTAAAAAAAACCATGGTTCAGTACGCTCGGCTGATAGTACTCTGTGAGAGCCCCTGCCTAGGTTACAGGTACTGCTGCCTTATAGTTTGATGTTGGTTCATTAAAGGCTAGAGGAAGATAACCTTAATCAAAAATCACCAGATCCTTCAGGTTAGAGGTTGATGTGCGGACCAGCTTCTCGCTCATCGTTAAAAATATAAAATGCTAAAAAACAGAAACTTAGGCCTCGGAATCAATGGATTTACGGAAAAAGATCAAGCAGCCTAAGGAAAATGAATATAGGATGTTGTAACATACAAGGTATTTCAACTGAAGTGGACATTTTACCCAAAGAACTTGAGGTATATGACATGGACATTGTAGTACTGTCAGAAACAAAAAGAAAACAAAAGGGGAAGAAGAAATAAATTTGCTGTAACAGATGAAGACACAGAGGGCAGAGAACGGTGGAGAATTTTAATTAAGGTAAATTTGTGAATGTTTGTTGCAAACTGATAGTGTCTAAGTCCGTAGTCATTTATATGTATTTATTTTTATATGTATTTATTTATTTTTTAATTCATGTTATTTATTAAGATTGGTTGGAGAAAACCCTCAATAATGAGGAAAATTCTCAAAATGAATGAATGAATCAAAATTTAGAGGTCAATAATTTTCTACCATCTATTGATTATTTTATTTATAAACTCCTGGTTATGTGATTATTTGGGATATCCATATTTTAATATAATTATTTTCATTAGTAATTATATCTTTGTAGGTTTCTATCGTTTTTCCTGCCACAAATTTCAATTCAGGATTTCTCCAAACTCATCTCAAACATTTCGTTCATTTGCCCTTGTGTGACGGAGCGTCAGATGTGATCCACCGGCTCACGTGGCGTTCACAAACTTCTATAAATATAGGGGCTTCATCTCATCTCACCCCTCATCCCGAACCTAAGTTGGACACGAGTTGAGAATATTATACAATAATAATTATCTTTATCAAGTTACACTACTGCTTAATGTTTGTTATTTTGTTCTCAGTCGTCAAAATAATGCATTGTTAAGTTACCTGCCTACGTGCGAATTGTTATTTTTCAGATTTATTTATGGATGTTCTGTATTTTATCCACAGAAAAAAACAAAAATTATGGCATTTCAAGGTGTAGATCCTGTCAGAAGTAAAATTGTACTGGACAATAAAATTTTGGAGCAGGTGAATAATTTTACATATCTAGGATGCAATATCTCATATGAAGAAGAAAAGGATGTAAATGCAAAAATATCTAAATTTTTAAGAATTTTAGGGTTAATAAATTCTATCTTCAAGCCACAGTTAGTCCAAAAGCATTCAAGACTGAAAGTGTATAAAACACTGGCTCTTCCGACTCTTTTGTATGGTAGCGAAGTATGGACGTTGAAACAGAAGGATATACAGAGACTTAGATCTGTTGAAATGAGATATCTTCGGAGGACTGCAGGATACACACTACTAGATCACAAAAAAATGAAGACATCTTAGAAGAATTACAAATGGAATCTTTAGAAAACAAAATTTCTGATTATAAGTCAAGATGGATACAACATGTTCATCGAATGGAAGATCACAGAATACCCAAACTAATGTTAAGATATCAACCTGCAGGAAGAAGAAGACCAGGACGTCCACTCAAAAGACTTCTGGATGGTGTTTCTCTTGAGGCCGAAACAGGTCAACAAATGACCTAAATTCGTGAATGTACTATGATGATGATGTTCTGTATTTTTATGTTTTATTGTTGGACATGTCCAAGTTTCAATTTCCTCTTCTTCTACTTCTGCTTCTTCTTCTTCTTCTTATTGCAAGGATTGAATCTTTTTGGTTCGTTCCGGCTCCAAGTAGTATAGCTGCTGTGTTCATCTCTTTCGTGGACGTCCCCGATCTCTTTTTCCTCCTCTTGGTTGGTAGTTCAGAATTTTCCTAGGCAATCTGTTGTTATCCATTCTACAGACACGTTCATACCATTTTCTTCTATACTCTTATATTTTATCTGTCAAACTGCATATTTCACATACCTTCACTTCGTTTTTTTATCCATTAAAATATGTCCTGCCACAAATCGTAAATATTTCATTTCTGCTGCTAAGTTTCATTTTAAAAGCAAAATTATCTATAAATCCGCATGTACACTTCTTGTATCGTAACCCACTTCTAGATATATTTAGTGTTTTATCAAAATATATTCCTTAATTTACTTTTAATGGTGAAATATTAAATATGCTATTATAATTAAATACAACAGATAGATCAGTCATAGACGGAAGAATAAACAAAGCATATTTCTTATTTCAAATTTGAGTAATTAGAGAATGCGAATGTTTGACGATTGTTAAAAAATCATGCTTTAATGTTTGAACGGACATGACCTACATTTTGGAAAGTATTGGCCTACTATGATGGGTTTAGAGACCCGTTGCACCCATAGGTATATGACATGTAAAAACAATGTAATGCGACCGATGCTACTGTCGAAACCGATTAAATTTAAGCCCAACTTTTTACGTAACGTGTCCCTAAGAGGGTGCGAGATGGGAAGAAAAATAAAAAGTAAAAACGGGCCGAGATTAGTGTCCAATCTATGGTCTTTATAGTCGATAACTTGATTATTGACATCCCGATGACATTTAATCCGAACTTTTGATATCTAGTCTTCCTTGGAGGGTGAGGGTGGCAAGAGGTAAACAAAAAAAGAAAGTAAAAAATCAGCTAGATTAGTGTCGAATCTATAAGAATCGTAGTCGGTAGACAGATTGGTTACATCCAGATGACATTTAAACCCTACCTCCCCAGGGATTTAAAAATAATCGGAAATATTGGTCATGGATAAATATCGATGATGGTTTTTTATCACAGATGGTAAAATAATGTTGTAGGCCAATACACCTTGTGCACTATGCAACAGATAATTTGTTTAAGTGCAAGATAGATGTAAGTACTGTATTTTGAGAGTTGTTCATAAATAATTTAAACATATAAAAAAATAAGTAAATTTATGTGAAAATAACTGTAAAGTTATATATTCCGCTGTGTTCTAATATATATATTCTTTTGTAGCATTAGGGACTAATATATCTTAATTTAGGTTCATGAACTATGTCTAAAATACATTCATTGCATCCTTTTAGTCCACCGCTGTGGTCTCGAGGTAGCGTGCTACCTTGTCAAGCAGCGGGCCTCGGTTCGATCCCTGGTCGGGCACATGTGTTCATCACAGAGGTAGACATTCATCCAGCCAGTGTAGGGGCGATATGTTGTCGTTTTGTCGCGTTCCACAGCCGTTATATCAGCTTTTCTCAACCTTGAGCCGCTACTTATTGTAGCTACCCAAATGCCTCACGATGCTGGGTTCGCACCGGTCCCACACTGGCCGAAATTCTATGAGAAAATGTCTCTACCCACGAAGAATGGAACCAGCGCAAGTTCCGTAGCTTTGCACCAAGGCATCCTACCTTAACCACTCGGCTTCGGTGCGGGACAAAAATGACACACTGGCTTCATATTTGTCTTTTTTATGTAGCATACGCTATTAGTTAGGTTGAATTATAGTCAGTTAGTTTTTAAGATGACTTCATCTCGAGAAACAGCAATTTATTATAACTTGATCGTTCATAAAAATCGTCACTAGAATAACGCAAATAATTTTATGTTGTAATTCACTGAACAGAACTAGTTCAAAAAAGGTACCTACTACATAATTACCAAATGATTATGAAACGCATTAATTTACTTTCAATTCGTTGGTTACGTAAATTCTGGAAATATAACGCAGAATACTTGTTAATGTTTTTAATTTTTTTAACTGGCTTATAACTGTGTACTATTATGTTCTAGTGTTTATTGGATCACTATAGAAGATAATTATATGTGCAAGACATTGTGGTAAACACTAGCAGGACTCTCAACAAATAATTCTTACCAGCTTTCTTCGCCCATTTAGATAGCATCGAAGTTCAAGAAGAAAACTTGGTGAAATTCTTCATTCTCATCTGCTGAAACATTGTCAATTTGCAGCATTTCAAAACTCTAAACCTTAAAATGCTTATAGAAACATCTCTAAAATAATTACTGATAAATGTAGTTACCATTTAATTCCACTTAAGAATATTGCATACCGGTACATTATAGGAGAACAATATTTAGAAGATAGTAAAATATGTCGTTCTTAATATTACAGATTTTATCTTTAACATTAATCGAGAATATTGGTAAACTAAATCGTTAGAAGTTTTATCGCAAAATACGCCAATTCAGTGTCTGAGTAACTTTATAAATTTATATAATTTAACGCCCTGACATTAGGGGCTAAGTCACTTTACGGTCAACTTCCCATTATAATTCGCCATCAGATTAAATTGGAGGAGTTCAAATCAGTACTTAGTTTCATAAGGCCCTAATTCAAGACAATGTCGCTATGACAACAGAAAACACAACCATATGATGGGAAGTTCTTAAGTTGGTGTAGATATTCTCCAAGGAGGCCATGACTATTTTTGATTTGAAATGCTGCAACTGGTTTCTTCCTTGACATTTTTGGTACAACGCAATGTAGCGTGTTGCAAGAAGCGTGTTACATTGTTTTCCAAGCTGATGTTTCTATAGTGTTGGCACTTTTCTTGGTTTACATTTCTATTGACTGCAGCTTGAACAAGTTGATGTAGTTGTATAATTAATTGGCACCTTCCTTGGCTAATGTGTGGGTTAGTTAATTATTTTGTACTCCACAACGGAAATATATCAATTCAAGTTGAATTTAATAGGATAGCATTGAAGTACGACATAACCTATACATATAAAACCATCATCTTAAGGAAAATATCTGGTAAGGGTTCTCTGTACCGTTGTGGCAGATCCGTAACATCTTCTACCAATATTATCCTGTAACAGCCATAGTGCGCGTTAAACTTAGTCATGTCCTGAGCGATGGATTTTGTTTCTTTCCGACACCTACAAAACCCAACAAACTCTCTACTCTACAGGTAATTTTCAAATACATTAAAATTACTGATTGTGCATCTAGCTGTTAGAATCTCTGTCAACAAGAAAAAGAATAAACGTTGTACGATATAATATTTATTCATTAATACCTTGTATCGACGACATTATGAAACAATGGAAAATTATAATGGACAAAGGCCTTAGATTGAACAATAACTCAAGTATTAATAACTTACTTTTCGCCGATGATTTAGTCTTACTACACCATGATGAAGATCTGTTACAATTGGCTACTTACAAACTAAATGCAATATGTAGCTATTTTAAAATTTCAATAAGTAAGTAATGGCATTTTGTGGAAGAAATACTCTGCGTGCAAAAATAGTAATTAGAGACGAAATTATTGAACAAGTATCCCACTTTAAATATTTAGGATGTGACGTCAGCTATGGGTATGATTAAGATATTGAACACAAAACACAGCAGTTTCAAGCTATTTGTTGTACAATGGCTGTCCCTGTCCCTTTGTATGGGAGTGAATTTGGATTACCACTACCAAACAAGAAAGTAAAATCCAAGCAGCCGAAATGAAATTTTTAAGAAGAGTAAAAGGCTGCACTAGAATGGACCAGATAAGAAACGAGGATATCCGTGAAGAACTGCAGATCTACTCCATAAAAGAAAAGATATTTAACAACAATATACAGTGGAAAGAACATGTAGAAAGAATGGAAGAAAGTAGATTACCAAATAAAATCTTCCATTATTTTCCAAGAGGAAGAAGACATGTCGGACGTTTTCGGAAGAGATGGTCTTAGATCTATTAGTGAAGACGGAACAGGCAACTCTTGCCTAAATCAGTAAGTGAAGAAAAAGAAGAAGAAGAAGAAAAGAAGAAGAAGAAGAAGAAGAAGATTAATACCTTGTAAAAATATTCTGTTTCTTCATTTTAATTTTCAATCAATATATAATGAAAGTGATTATATATATATATATATATATATATATATATATATATATATATATACACACAGCATATAAGGATTTACTCTCTGAATTGAAAGAACTCAGTTATTTAAAAAAAATCGATTTGAAGTTAAAGATAAGATCTGTAAGAGTAAGAATTTGAAAAAGCGCTAAAATAAGATTAATGGAGAATGTAAATTCATTATTTCCTCTCATCACAAAATTCTGTAAATATTATGCAACATAAAAAGTCAGTGTTTATAAAATATGCACATTATCAGGTCTATGTACACTTAGCACAAAAAAAGAAGAAGAAGAATGAGCGGGCTCTTGACCTCGAACATATAAAGTTTTAACGCGCGATTCACACGTGTAAACTAATTGCACAGTAAAGTTACAACACCTTCCCCTTCCTCCAA
The DNA here is from genome assembly GCA_030220185.1 of Diploptera punctata. Taxonomy (NCBI): domain Eukaryota; kingdom Metazoa; phylum Arthropoda; class Insecta; order Blattodea; family Blaberidae; genus Diploptera; species Diploptera punctata. The sequence continues at coordinate 20,064 of JASPKZ010002726.1, read as the reverse complement.
TGAAGAGCATCATTTTATGTACAGCAAGCCAAAGAACGCTTAGCTCAGTTCTTTATTGCTTGTTTTGTATGCAATAGGACACAGGTTCGGTTACCGAAGAGGTTAATTTTTTTAAATGTTACAATGCTTTCTATTTTATTCTATGTGTCCTTTCTTAAGGAAAAAACGAACTATCTATTTGGAAGTATTATTATGTATTATTATTACTTTCCCATTATTATTTTCATTATTGTCCATTATATATGGGCTATTATTACGGTCGACCTGACCTATGTGAAATATATTTTTAAGTTGAAGGGTGAAACGTTTGCCCCAGTAATACGTAATAAGTAAATACATAAATATATGTAGCTATATTAACATTAATTACATACATTTATAGCTTTATTATTAAAACGTGGTACTGCAAGCACAATTTGATTTATACCGGTAGCTAAATAGTGTTATAGAGTTTACGACGTCAGGATTATTACCTAATGTAATGTAAATGTAGATAACGTGTCTGGAATTAAATGTTAATGAATTTTGCTGAAATAAAAATAAACAACAAAAGCATCATTGTGGAGGGATCGCAAGCCTGGCTCTCATATATATTTCATTTTTTTCGTAATTGGTTTAACGATCTACGGTACTAGCATGTCGGATACCAGTCATCTAAATCCTGGTTGTCTTGTTTAGTTTTACACTATGCACGAGAATTGAAATTTATTCCAAATGTCGTAATTTGAGTAATATTGTATACGTAGAACACTGGTAAATATCTAGATATGTGTCTCCTTTATTGATATTTAACTAGTTATGACCATTAAAACCAAATGAGTCGTATTACAACATTTAACAGTGCGTTACCTCGTGAAACATAGATCAAGCTCCTTAAGCTTGCATGGTGGGTCATGACAGGGTCGGATTTTGAAGCCACTCATTTTTTTTTTTTTTTTTGCTAAGTGTACATATTTCTTTATTAGCTGGATATTTGGATATTACGCAAGTCTTCTTATTTTAAACACAATTTTTTTAGTCAAAAATTAAAAACAGAAAGTTATGTTGTTATGTAGGATATTCATGAACACCTGATATGGTAAAAAAACAAGTAAGAATTTATTCTTGTTCTAGGGATGCAGTGAGGGACCCAAGATACAAGCATTGCACAGTGATCCATAATGCGAAAAATAAATCTGGAAATCACTTTTTTGGCTATCAGATTCATCCACATGCATAACATTAAAAATTTTAAGTGTATAAGAATATCTGGCTGATCATAATTGATGCGAGGACTTTTAATTAGATGTTACACGCAATGTATTAGTTAATGACTGATTTTAACAAAAAAATCGTATTTGCGAGAAACTTCGAAAAAAATATTAATCTATCATCATAGATAGGTGTAATAATTTAGATAAAAATTATTATTTGTTTATTTATTTAGAGATTTTTAAGATGTTCTTGTGCTTAAAGTTTTATTTTCCTTCTCCATTCCTCTTTATCCATCCACCCCATTACATTCAATCACTTTGTTCTCATAATTACTTATCTCCGTTGCGTTGATGAATTTCGAAAGACTCGAAGTCAGAATACCAGGAAGTCAGAAAGCCAGGAAGTTACAAAGTCTAAATTTCAGAAAGCCTGGAAGTAAGAAAGTCTGGAAGTCAGACAGCCTGGAAGTCTGGAAGCCTGGAAGTCAGAAAGCCTGGAAGTCAGAAAGCTTGGAAGTCAGAAAGCCTGGAAGTCAGAAAGCCTGGAAGTCAGAAAGCTTGGAAGTCAGAAAGCCTGGAAGTCAGAATGTCTGGAAGTCAGAATGCCTGGAAGTCAGAAAGCCTGGAAGTCAGGAAGCCTGGAAAATAGAAAGCCTGGAATGCAGAAAGCCTGGAAGCCAGAAAGCCTGGAAGTCAGAAAACCTGTAAATCATAAAGACTGGAAATCAGAAAGCCTGGAACCTGAAAGCCTGCAAGCCAGAAATCCTGGAAGCCAGAACGTCTGGAAGCCATAAAGCCTGGAAGCCAGAAAGCCTAAAAGCCATAAAGCCTGGAAATCAGTAAGCCTGGATGTCAGAACGCCTGGAAGTCAGAACGCCTGGAAGTCAGAAAGCCTGGAAGTCAGAAAGCCTGGAAATTATAAAGCCTGGAAGCCAGAAAGCCTAGAAGCCAGAAAACCTGGAAGTCAGAAAGTCTGTAAGTCAGAAAGCCTGGAAGTCAGAAAGCCTGGAAGTTACAAAGCCTGGAAGTCAGAAAGACTGGAAGTCAGAAAGACTGGAAGTCAGAAAGCCTGCAAGTCTGCAAGTCTGCAAGTCAAGAAGTCAGAATTCGGAAGTCAGGAAGTATGGAAGACAGGAAGTATGGAAGTCAGGAAGTATGGAAGTCAGGAAGTATAGAAGTCAGGAAGTATGGAAGTCAGGAAGTATGGAAGTCTATGGATGTCAGGAAGTATGGAAGTTAGGAAGTATGGAAATCAGGAAGTATGGAAGTCAGGAAATATGGAAGTCAGGAAGTGTGGAAGTCAGGAAGTGTGGAAGTCAGGAAGTGTGGAAGTCAGGAAGTGTTAAGTCAGTCGGAAGTCTGGCGGAAGTCTGGAGGAAGTCTGGTGGAAGTCTGGCGGATGTCTGGCGGATGTCTGGTGGAAGTCTGGCGGAAGTCTAGCTGATGTCTGGTAGAAGTCTGACCGAAATCTGGCCGAAGTCAGGACGAAGTCTGGCCGAAGGACGGCCGAAGTCCGGACGAAGTCCGACCGAAGACAGGCTGAAGTCCGGCCGAAGTGTGGCGGAAGTCTGGCCGAAGTTTTCCGGAAGTCTGGCGGAAGTCTGGCGGAAGTCTGGCCGAAGTCGGGCGAAAGTAGGGCGGAAGTAGGACGGAAGTCAGGCGGATGTCGGGCGGAAGTAGGACGGAAGTCTGGTGGATGTCGGGCGGAAGTCGAGCGGGTGTCGGGCGGAAGTCGGGCGGGAGTCGAGCGGGAGTCGGGCGGAAGTCGGGCGGGAGTCGAGCGGGTGTCGGGCGGGAGTAGGGAGGTAGCCGGGCGGGAGTCGGGCGGGAGCCGGGCTGGAGTCAGGTGGGAGTCAGGTCGAAGTCGGGCGGAAGTTGGGCGGAAGTCGGGCGGAAGACGTCGGGCGGAGAACTTCGGAGGAAGACATCGGGAGTAAGACGTCGGGAGGAAGACGTTGGGAGGAAGACATCGGGAGGAAGACGTCGGGAGGAAGACGTCGGGCGGAAGGCTACGGGAGGAAGACGTCGGGAGGAAGAGGTTAGGAGGAAGAGGTCGGGCGGAACACGACGCGCGGAAGACTTCGGGAGGAAGACGTCGGGCGGAAGTTTTCGGGAGGAAGACGTCGGGAGGAAGACGTCGGGAGGAAGACGTCGGGAGGAAGACGTCGGGAGGAATACGTCGGGCTGAACACTTCGGGAGGAAGAAGTCGCGAGGAAGACGTCGGGAGGAAGACGTCGGGAGGAAGACGTGGGTAGGGAGACGTCGGGCTGAACACTTCGGGAGGAATAAGTCGCGAGGAAGACGTCGGGAGCAAGACGTCGGGAGGAAGACGTCGGGAGGAAGACGTCGGTAAGGTTAGCACGAAGTCACAATGTCACGAAATCACGAAGTCTGGAAGTCAAGAAGTCAGAAGTCAGAAAATCAGGAAGTCAGGAAGTATGGAAGTCAGAAGTATGGAAGACAGGAAATGTGGAAGTCAGGAAGTATGGAAGTCTAGAAGTATGGAAGTCAGTCAGGAAGTATGGATGTCAGGAAGTATGGAAGCTAGGAAGTATAGAAGTCAGGAAGTATGGAAGTCAGGAAGTATGGAAGTCAGGAAGTGTGGAAGTCAGGAAGTGTGGAAGTCAGGTAGTGTGGAAGTCAGTCGGAAGTCTGGCGGATGTCTGGAGGAAGTCTGATGGATGTCTGGTGGAAGTCTGGCGGAAGTCTGGCGGATGTCTGGCGGAAGTCTGGCGGATGTCTGGTGGAAGTCTGGCGGAAGTCTAGCGGATGCCTGGTGGAAGTCTGGCCGATGTCTGGCCGAAGTCTGGCCGATGTCCGGCCGAAGTCTGGCCGATGTCCGGCCGAAGTCCGGCCCAAGTCTGGTTGAAGTCCGGACGATGTCCGAACCGAAGTCAGGCCGAAGTCCGGCCGAAGTCCGGCCGAAGTCTGCCGGAAGTCTGGCGGAAGTCTGGCCGAAGTTTTGCGGAAGTCTGGCGGAAGTCTGATCAAGGTCGGGCGGAAGTCGGGCGGAAGTACGACGGGAGTCAGGCGGATGTCGGGCGGAAGTCGGGCGGAAGTCGAGGCGGGTGTCGGGTGGAAGTCGGGCGGGAGTCGAGCGGAAGACGGGCGGCAGTCGGGCGGGGTCGAGCGGGTGTCGGATGGGAGTCGGGCGGGAGTCGAGACGGGAGTTCAGGCGGGAGTCAGGCGGGAGTCGGGCCGATATCAGGTGGAAGTTGGGCGGAAGTCGGGCCGAAGTCAGGCCGAAGTCAGGCCGAAGTTGGGCGGAAGTCGGGCGGAAGACGTCGAGCGGAAGACTTCGGGAGGAAGACTTCGCGAGGAAGACGTCGGGAGGAAGAGGTCGGGCAAGGAGGACTTCAGAGGAAGACATCGGGAGGAAGACGTCGGGAGGAAGACGTCGGGAGGAAGACGTCGGGAGGAAGACGTCGGGAGGAAGACGTCGGTAGGAAGACGTCGGTCTGAACACTTCTGGAGGAAGAAGTCGCGAGGAAGACGTCGGGAGGAAGACGTCGGTAAGGTTAGCACGAAGTCACAATGTCACGAAATCACGAAGTCTGGAAGTCAAGAAGTCAGAAAATCAGGAAGTCAGGAAGTATGGAAGTCAGAAGTATGGAAGACAGGAAATGTGGAAGACAGGAAATGTGGAAGACAGGAAATGTGGAAGACAGGAAATGTGGAAGTCAGGAAGTATGGAAGTCTAGAAGTATGGAAGTCAGTCAGGAAGTATGGATGTCAGGAAGTATGGAAGTTAGGAAGTATGGAAGTCAGGAAGTATGGAAGTCAGGAAGTATGGAAGTCAGGAAGTGTGGAAGTCAGGAAGTGTGGAAGTCAGGTAGTGGTGGAAGTCAGTCGGAAGTCTGGCGGATGTCTGGAGGAAGTCTGATGGATGTCTGGTGGAAGTCTGACGGAAGTCTGGCGGATGTCTGGTGGAAGTCTGGGCGGAAGTCTAGCGGATGCCTGGTGGAAGTCTGGCCGAAGTTCTGGCCGATGTCTGGCCGAAGTCTGGCCGATGTCCGGCCGAAGTCCGGCCGAAGTCCGGCCCCAAGTCTGGGCCGAAGTCCGGACGAAGTCCGACCGAAGTCAGGCCGAAGTCCGGCCGAAGTCCGGCCGAAGTCTGGCGGAAGTCTGGCGGAAGTCTGGCTGAAGTTTGCGGAAGTCTGGGCGGAAGTCTGATCAAAGGTCGGGCGGAAGTCGGGCGGAAGTAGGGACGGGAAGTCGAGGCGGATGTCGGGCTGGAATGTCGGGCGGAAGTCGAGCGGGTGTCGGGTGTGCAAGTCGGGCGGAGCCGAGCGGAAGTTCGGGCCGGCAGACGGGCGGGGGGTCGAGCGGGTGTCGGATGGGAGTCGGGCGGGAGTCGGGGCGGGATCAGGCGGGAGTCAGGCGGGAGTCGGGACGACATATCGGGGCGGAAGTTGGCCGAAGTCGGGCCGAAGTCAGGCCGAGCTGGGCGGAAGGTCGGGCGGAAGACGTCGAGCGGAAGACATGTCGGGAGAAGGACGTCGGAAGGAAGACGGTCGGGCGGAGAGACTGTCAGAGGGAAGACATCGGGAGGAAGAACGTCGGGAAGGAACACGTCGGGAGGAAGACGCCGGGGAAAGACATCGGGAGGAAGGCGTCCGGGCGGAAGACGTCGGGAGGAAGACGTCGTGCGGAAAAGTCGCGAAGGACATACGTCGGAATCAGAAGAGGTCGGGAGGAAGACGTCGGTAGGAAGACAGTCGGGCGTCAGACTTCGGGAGGAAGAAGTCGCGAGGAAGACGTCGGGAGGAAGAGATCGAGCGGAAGACCTTCGGGAGGAAGTCATCGGTGAGGGAAGACGTCGGAAGGAATACGTCGGGTAGGAAGACGTCGGGCTGGAAGACGGTCCGGGCGAAGACGTCGGGCGGAAGACGTCTGGCGGTAAGAGGTCGGGCGGAGCAGTCCCAGCGGAAGAAGTTCGGCCAGAAATGAAAACGGGCGTAAGTCAGGGGAAGTCAGGCGGTAGTCAGGCGTAGTCAGTTGAAGTTCAGGCGTGTAGTCAGAGGCGGTAGTTCAAGTGGAGTCTAGGCGGTAGTCGCGGTAGTCAGGCAGAATCCGGAGGATGTCTGGCTCTAGGGCTCATGGGTTGTGTGGCTGTCGTTTTCTAGGGATCTCAGTTCGTCGGGCTCTGATCAATAGTATTAATGCATAAGTCTGTTTAAGTCAATTATACGAAGTGAGTGGCGTTAAAATAATCAGAGATTTTGTTAATAATTTGACCAAAATGTTTAATAAAAATTCAGTTTTTTTTATGTTTATTTAACGGCCATAAAATTAGGTCTAATAATTAGCATACAGTTTAATTTCTTTGGCAGATTTTTTAATCATCTACTTTTCTAGAGAATTCTTCACATTTTTTCCCCCTTAACCATAAGTAAAAATTTTTATTTTCACCTGGATCTTTGATATTTTGGATCACTGTGAATCGCGCGGCTGCATTAGCGGAACCGTATGGGAAACTAGCCACGTCGGCGACAGGTGAGCAATTCCACGTAATGCATTATATGACAATTTCAATAAATCTTTAGAGTAAACCGTTCTATTTAATATATAATTACTGCAAACATAATTAATGTAACATTTAAAAATATATTCCTTGGTTTGATGTATCCATTGAATTACTCAGGTACAGGGACAGACAGTGATGTCATGGAGGAAGCAGGAGGATGTGCAGGCGAGAGTGATAACAGCAACTGGACAACCGTTAACAATACTTGTATAGGTAAAGTTTATATTTTTATTTATTTTTAATTACCAATTCTTACTCATAAGTCAATTATTTATTGCTTTAATATAATTTCTTATTAAAAATATGCATAAGAACATAGTTAAAATCTTTCTGTTTTGTTATAATGTAAAGTTTTCTGTATGTCTAGTACAAAATGTAACAAATCACTGTAACCTACTCTAAATATAATTGTTAGAAAACATAATATCCAGCAAATCTTGACGAGCATTCGTATAGTTATAACTGAAAGTGCATATGAAAAATATTTTCTTTTTTTTTTTTTCGTTTTGCTACTATATTTACAGACTCAGACAATGTGATTTTCTGTTTGTTTTCTCGAATAAACCAAAGATTAGCTAAAATATTAAAATATTAATTTTAAAATCAAACTGATCTTTGAAAACATAGGAAATATTGAATAAAAAAACACTGCATAATTTTGGTTAGATCTACAAACATATGTTATATATATTGTAAACCTAAAAATAAATAATTATTGATATTCAATTTTATACTTGCTATTACTTATTACTGTTGTTTTTTACCTGAAGAGAACAAAACTAACAGCTGCTGCCTTATAGCTCAGTATTGATTCTCTAAAGGCTAGAAGAACACAAAAACCGATGACAAATTACCTGGTCCTCCGTGTGGATATTTTAGTGACAGGCCAGCTCCGTGTTCTAGAGACATAAAATGTATACTCCTAAATGAGCAAAAGAAGTAGAGAAGGACTGAATCAATCCGAGCAAAATTCAGTTTAGGCCTACGAGTAATGTAAACAAACCTGATGTGTGGATTGCGTCCTAACTATTTACATTTAAACTTGTAACAAAATGTGTTTTGCTTTCTAACACTCGAAATGGATAAAATAAAAATAACATATATTAGACCTACTAGCACACGTTTATATACGTTATAAGGGAGGACCTATAGTAATTTAAACAGATTAAATAAGCATTGAACGGGTGGCCTAGTGTTTATTAAGCTACTTGCCTCTGGTCCTGAGGACCGCGGGTTCAAACACGGATGGGGTCGATGGACATTTTTAGGATGAGAAAATCTAAGGAGCAAGTCCTCCGGAAGGGACTTTAACCCATGGGATCCCAGTTTGTAGATTTTCAGTCTCTAAAATATACTTAAGCCTGAATAAAAAGTCCTCTAAGAAAAATATACAGAGTTTTCAGATCCTAGTACTACCTTGGTATCCTAGATGTCACTATGAGGCGGAACACTGACCAGGGCCACTCTGACAATTACTCCAAAACGAGTGGATTTATATTAGTATGGTTGAAATTTCTCCCCTGTAGGGGAAAATTTACATTTAGAATGCATTGAGCAAATATTCTGCTTGAAGTCCATTTGACAATGGAAATATAGGATATCTACCACATCATGGAAAAAGTGTAACGTCTGGCAGGTGGCAGGTCCATATAATTTTTTGTCATAAAACAATGAGAAATAAAAGTTACTAATTATTGGTAACATCTTGCCTTGTATTCAGGCTTAGTTCCCCTAGTTATACGATATAATCAAAGAATAATTCATCTATGACACTTCCGTACATAATTTAGTCATATGGCGGGTAAAATTAACAACACGGTTCCGGCAGTAGACGGGGTCGTTGAAGTAATTTCTTAAGCAAGTTTGTTTACAGTACAACTTGAACTTAGCTCGGATACAGTGTAGCAGGTAATGAATATTAGATATTGGGACAATCACGGGATTTCAAACAGGATTAATGTAATTCCGAAAAGGAATTTGGAATGGAATGCTGAAACCAGAAGGAGAATAGGAAATCCACAAGATAATAGATGGATGGCATCAGGACAAGTATGTAAGGAATGGAATTAGCTGATGAAAATACGTAAGTAATAAAATAAAAACGTAATACGAATGAGAAACTAATTGCTCTTTATCGAACCCGTAACTTCATATCCGCACTGATATAAGCTCTCCATACATTCTTAACCTGAGCTAATGTTATCCAATCAACCCCTGTATAATATAATTAATTTAAATAATGGCTGATGTATTCTCCCACCTCATTCCTGGCTTATCTACTCGTCATTTTCTCTCTGTTTTTCCTATAAACAATTTCCATGACCTTCTGCCATTCCCCATTTGTCCTACACATCCTGCCCATTACAGTCTACGATGACATAAACGTAACACAGCACAACTGTTACTTAGTTTTCTATATTCCCAGCTCCCTCTGGTCATTTTCGTTACGTCCAAAAATCGTCCTAAGAACTTTATTCTCATATACCATTACTCGTAATATTTTCTCCTCCCTTAAAGTTAGAATTCATGTTTCGCATCCATATAAAATAACTAGGATAATATCAGTATTTTATTTATATATATATATATATATATATATATATTCAGTTTATAATTTTATTGCATAATAGCATTCATATCCCTAATTGAGCCTATGTTTAATTCTTTGTGCAGCTCATTCCTTTTTTCCAAGTATGGTTCCCAAAATATTTGAACTCAGTCGCTTTTTTCAAAAATGTCATTTGTCATTAACTATCCATTTACATTATACGACATTCATCAACTATTATAACATAGGGGTAACGTAACTCCACCAATATATATATATATATATATATATATAGTCCACCGCTGCGGTCTCGAGGTAGGGTGCTGCCTTTTCACGCAGCGGGGGCCCGGGTTCGATCCCCGGTCGGGGCAGTTTTTCTGGGTGAGGTTTTTATCGGGGTTTTTCCTCACCTGTAAGACAAATGTCAGGAAAACTTTAAGGCCCAAACGGTCCCCGAAATTATATGGCCATCATTTTTATCATCATCATCCTTATCATTATCATCATCATCCTTCACCAGTGTGGAAAGCAACGGGAAGCTACCACACCTACACAATTCCCTAGTAAAGCTGCAAGCATAGCATGAAAATGCTATGATTGCAGTGAAGGACCTGCCTTCGGGCAGAATTACTATGGATGGATATATATATATATATTGTTTATAATTTTATTGCATAATAGCATTCATTTCCAGAATTGAGCCTATGTTTAAATCTTTGTGCATCTAATTCCTTTTTTCAATTATGATTTCCAAAATATTTTATCTCAGTCACTATTTTCAAAAATTTAATTTGTCATTAACTATCAATTTCCATTATACGACATTCATCCACTATCATAACATAGGGGTAACGTAACTCCACCTACAAGTCGCCACAACCTAAGAAGTAGGTTGCAATTCCGCTAAATCAGGAGTTGAAACCAGGAATGACAAAGACATCCTAGTGGCATTGGTAATACATAGCAATGTATGACTAATAATAATAATAATAATAATAATAATAATAATAATAATAATAATAATAATAATAGCTTAACAACTTACTGCGACTATCGATCCCTGGGTTCATGGCCGCGCGGAGGTAAGTTCTCCATAATTTCCTAACCTCAGCTAATGTTTTCCAATCATCCCCTGACCTCATTCTGGTTTTACCAACTTGACGTTTTCGCTCTGGTACCCTACAAGAAGCTTCCATGTCCCCCTTTCATTCCCCACTCCTGCCACTTATCCTGCTCATCGCGATCTATGATACTTAACTTTTCTTATTGTATCTGCTTTCCTATAAAGATCATCACTGTTACAAAGTTTTCTACTTTCACTTGTCTGTTCATCTCTCTTTGATCCAAAAATGTTCCTTCAAAGTTTATACTCAAATACCGATACTACTAATGTTTGCTCCTCACTTAAAATAAGAGTCCACGTATCGCATCCATGTAATATAACTAGCAGAATAACAGTTTTATATATTTTCAGTCTAACTTATTTTGACAGGTGTTGGGACGACTTGAGTCCCTCAAATATAATAGCATACATTTCCAGAATTAGGCCTACGTTTAATGTATTTGTGCTTCTCATTCCTATTTGTAATTATTGTTCCAAGGCATTTGAATTCAACTACTTTCTCAAAATTTCGCTCATTTTTTATTAACTGTCTATTACTGTTTATCATTATATAACTTACTATATTCCTATGTGTACTGTATATTTAATTCAATTGATATTAATAATAATAATAATAATAATAATAATAATAATACCCCTCAGGGGTCCTCATCTAGGGGATATGTGGATGGCGAAAAACAAGGTGCCCAAGCTGTGCAAAACATTTCTTCCACTTACTTGTGTTTTGCACTCTTTTAACTTTACTATCTAACCTCTCTTGGTTAACTCTTGTTTTTTCGACCCCGACGCTATTAGGGCATCCGAGGGCTAGGGAGTCCTTCCTTTTTTCCATTTCTTCTTTCCTTTATTTTCTTTTCTTCTCCAGAAAAGCCTGACCAGAGGCTATAAGATGGCAGCCCCATCACTGGTCTTGCCTTCCTTTGGCCAGCAACCAATCGAAGGGACTATTATTATGCTTTCAAGTCTTATACGAGAATTACCCATAAGGGAAAATTTTCTATAGGATCGTAACAGGCCTCGGCCTAATACTTGGAAGGAAGAAGAAGAAGATAATAATAATAATAATAATAATAATAATGGTAATAATAATAACAATAATAATAATAACAATAATAATAATTTTTTTGTAAGCCTATGTTCTCCCTTTACAGAGATTTAGGCGCTCTCTCCCTACAGGGAAGAATTTGAACCATACTAATTTAGTTACACTTGTTTTCGTATAGATGTCATTTTGAGTGGTCCGTGGTCAGCGTTCCGCCTCATACTGACATCTAAGAAACCATGGTAGTACTAGGACGGGAAAATTCGGTAAATTTTGCTTAGAGTCCTTTTCATTCAGGCTTAAGGATTTTTTACGTGCCTGAAAATCTTCAAACTCGGGACCCACGGCTTAAACTCCCCCTGGAGGATTGCTCCTTGGATTTTTCGTCTAAAAAATCCATCGACCCCGGCCGGGTTTTAACCCGCGACCCTTGGGACCAGAGGCAAGGAGCTTAAGCACTAGTCCACCGCGGCCGACTATAATAATAATAATAATAAAAATAATAATAATAATAATAATAAATATGATAATACAGAAAATAACTTTATTACTATTTTTAACTCTTCTTCAGACCCGACTCTTGAAATGTAATTATTTACTTTATAAAGAAAGTCTACAGTTTTTATTAAACATGTTCTAACATTCTAAGTAATTTCTGATTTGTGTCAAGAGGAACACAATTTCCAGCACAACTAATAAGTTGATAACAGATTTTTAGTTATAACATTTTATACGAGCTCTTAATGTCGATTTATACTTCATTAATACTATCGATTGTTTGAAAAAAATTATTATAACAGAATCCTTACGGGACACGAGAGTGAATACTGCAGTTATTATTTCAGAGAGGCGCGACCCGGATTCTGCAAGTTCTGTCTGGACACAAGAGAAAATAACGTGTTACAAGAATACTGCTCTTCTTGTAATATTCAACGCAGATAAATTAATGTTGATTGAAGTTTTACTGTTCCCCTGAGATACGTCACTTTTTCACAAACATGTTTACCCTATAGTGTTTTTTTTTTTTACAAATGGCAGCAGTTAGTCTTTACGACATTTTTGGTATTATCTCCTGGCTGGTAGAACTGTAGCCCGCTTATAATTCGTCTCGAAACGAGTGTCTGTTACGGCCGATTATTTCCGTACCAAAGAAAAACTCGATTATTTTCTTTTAATCTACAATATTTTTAATACACTTTGAAAGGGTTCAACAGGTCGGTCCTAATTGACTAGTGATTATCATAGTCGTCTCAGGTTTTGAGTTTCGAATTTCTAATTCTGGATTCAATTCAGATCATCATCTGGTCAGGGTGAAAATCAGACAACGGCTATGGCTTATGAGAGGAACAAACGCTAAAGATGATTCTGTAAAATATGAATTAAAAAACTTGAAAAATGATGAAATGCGGCAAGAATACCAAATCAAAATTTCTAATAGATTTGAAGTACTGGAATCTTCAGATGACAATGTGGCAAACGAAGAAGAAACTGATATAAATAAAGAATGGGAGGCTATAAGAGATACTATTAAATTGTCAGCATTAGAAAGCATTGGTTGTTTAAAAAAGAGGCAAAACAAGAAATGGTTTGATGAGGAATGATGGCCGACATTGTAAAGAAAAGAAAGCTAGCAAAAATGAAATGGTTACACGAGCCAAATGAGGTAAATTTAGAGCAATTGGGTAGTATTAGACGGGAAACCACCAAGTTACTAAAGAGTAAAAAGAGGGAATATTTGAGAGAGAAGATTAATGATCTTGAAATGAATGCAAAAAATAGGAACATTAGAGAATTATATCAGGGAATTAGTATAGAGAAGAAAGGGTTTCAGGCTAGAACAAACATAATTCGGAATGAAAATGGGGGTATGATTGCAGATTCCAGGAGCATATTAAATAGATGGAAAAGTTACTTTAATCAGCTATTAAATGTACATACAGAACAGGACATTGAGGAGGATAAGTTACAGACAGCAGAAATGCTAGTCGCAGAGCCAAGAACATTAGAGGTTGAAATGGCAATTGAAAAATTGAAGATGTATAAAGCATCAGGTTCAGATGAGATCCCAGCAGAACTGATAAAATCAGGGGGAGAAAAATTGATGGACAAGATACGCTGGCTGCTTAGTATGATTTGGGAAAAAGAAGCTCTTCCAGATGAATGGAAGGAATCAATTATCGTACCAATTTAAAAGAAAGGAGATAAAACTGACTGCAACAACTACAGGGGCATCTCATTGCTTTCAACTTCGTATAAAATTCTAACAAATATATTGGTAAGCAGACTTACTCCCTATATTGATGACATTCTAGGAAATCATCAATGTGCATTTAGAAGAAACAGGTGTACAACAGATCAGATTTTTAGTATAAGACAGATTTTAGAAAAGAAATGGGAATATATTGGTACTGTACATCAACTATATGTAGACTTCAAAAAAGCATACGATTCAATTAAGAGGGAGAAGTTATATAGTATCCTGCTGGAGTTCGGAATTCCTAAAAAGTTAGTTAGACTTATACGAATGTGTCTAAATGGCACACAGAGTAGGGTGCGTGTAGGCAAACAGTTTTCGGATAATTTTGAAATCCAGAATGGGTTGAAACAAGGAGATGCACCATCTCCTCTACTATTTAATTTTGTACTAGAGCATGCCATTAAATCTTTAGAGAATGAGGAAGGCTTACAACTGAATGGTATTAATAAGCTGTTAGTTTATGCTGATGATGTAGTAGGCCTATTGTTGGCCGATAGCAAGGAGATACTAAAGGACAATACGCACACACTGTTGAGTAACACTAAGAAAATTAGGATTGGAAGTAAATATCAATAAAACTAAATATATGGTCACACGTAGAAATTCATTAAATAATGGAAATGGACAGCTAATGACAAATGAGGGAAATTTTGAGGAAGTGGCTGAATTCAAATACCTAGGAACAGTAATCACAAATAGGAATGAGATGCACAAAGAAATTAAACATAGGCTCAATTCTGGAAATGGGTGCTATTATGCAATACAGAGACTCTTGATGTCCCAACTCCTTTCAAAAAACGTTAAACTGAAAATATATTTAAACTATTATCTCTACCAGTTATATTATATGGATGCGAAACATGGACTCTTACTTTAAGGGAGGAAAGGAGATTAAAAGTATTTGAGAATAAAGTACTTAGGAAAATTTTTGGACCAAAGGAAGATGAACAGACAGGTGAATGGAGAAGACTACATAACAATGAACTACATGGTCTTTATAGGAAGCCAGATATAATAAGAACAGTTAAGTCTCGTAGACTGCGGATGGGCAGGACATGTTGCACGTATGGGGAATGAAAGGCTTGCATGGAGGCTTCTTGTAGGATAGCCAAAGGGAAAACGCCCAGTTGGTAGACCAAAAATGAGGTGGGGAGAATAATATTAACTCTGATTTGAGGGAAGTAGATTATACAGGGAATGATTGGAAAGCATTAGCTCAGGATAGGGATGTATGGAGATTGTATGTCCGTGCGGCCATGAACCTACGGGTACGATAGTGCCAGTGAGTAAGTAAGTAAGTAAGTAATTCTGGCTTAGGTGAATGGACTTTTAGGGACATAAAATTCCTAAATACATCATTCTTTGAAAGACAAATGAGCCACGGATACCGTATCACAGTCTTACAGCTCATAACAGATCCTAAAACCCTGAAAAATAAAAAATAAATGAAATAAATAATAGTTTTAAAAAACTAAAAGAACACGCTTTATTAGAAAACTAAAAAATGAAAAATAATTTTAATTTCCAATACGCTTGGGATAAAAGAAAGTGGTCAACAAAAAAATCATCTCCAACACATATAATAAAATTAGAGTTATCATCAAAAAGAAAATAATTTTATCATCAAAAGCATGGGTGCTCTATATCAATTAATATTTTGATAATAAACAGATATTGGTAAAAGTAAGCTCTCTAAGAAGAAAAATGTAAAAATCATAAAAAGTACCCCACGCTTTTGATGGTAAAATTATTTTCTTTTTGTTGATAACTCTAATTTTATTCTATATGTGTTGGAGATGATTTTTTTGTTGACCACTTATTTTATCCCAAGCGTATTGGAAATTAAAATTATTTTTCCATTTTTTAGTTTTCTAATAAAGCGTGTTCTTTTAGTTTTTTAAAACTATTATTTATTTTCTATTTTTAGTTTTAATATTTTACAGAATAAGATAAAAATGTAAATATCTTTAAATTCGATACTATTGTAGTATGAGCTAAAAGTAACACTCTTCTATAAAAAAAAACCCTCCCAGCCGGATTTGAACCAGCGACGTATGGATTACTGAAATTATATACCACTGCTCTATCAACTGAGCTCTTACAACGATTGACTAAAAACTCGACAAGTCCGCAACCTATTATACCAGTTTTCATTTTTTTTGACTTTCGGATGATTCTGGCCAGGATTTTAGAAACAAAATATGAAATTATTGTATTCTCACGGGTCCTCTACTGGTATACAAAGTTTCAAGTCGATCCAATAATTTAAGTGGGTGAAAATCGCGTTGAAAGATTCCGTTACATAGATAGATATATAGATAGATAGATACAGGTCAAGCTAATATAAAGCGTGTAAAAAGACAGAGATCACTGTGTAAGATTCGTCAGTCCATTGACGCCTGGATTTGAATTGGACGCTAATTATCCGAGTTGTATCCTATTTTGTTTGAGTTTACTGTTTTCAATATAGAGATCTTAGCTTTCTCTTACTTTCTCCACTTCAATAAAAAAAACTGCATTACCAAAATCATCTCTGGCTGGTCTGTGGAGATTTCAACATTTATTAGACTATTACTTGGTCAGCAAGCTGGTTTCACAAAATACCCTTGTTTGTTATGTGAATGGGATAGCAGAGCTAGGTCAGAACACTGGGACAGGGATCAGTGGCCACGTAGGACTAACTTAATTTCTTTTTTTTTTTAGCCCATGTTATCCCTTTACAGAGATTTAGGCGCTCTCCCCTAAAGGAAGAAATTGAACCATACTAATTTAGTTAACACTTGTTTTCGTATAGATGTAAATTTAAGTGTCCCGTGGTCAGCGTTCCGCCTCATACTGACATCTAGGAAACAAATGTAGTACTAGGACGGGAAAAATTCGGTAAATTTTGCTTAGAGGCCTTTTCATTCAGGCTTAAGGATTTTTTACGAGCCTGAAAATCTTCAGACTCGGGACCCACGGCTTAAAGTCCTCCCGGAGGACTTGCTCTTTGGATTTTTCCGTCCTAAAAAATCCATCGACCCCGGCCGGATTTGAACCGGCGACCCTCGGGACCAGAGGCAAGGAGCATAACCACTAGTCCACCGCGGCCGATTAATTTAATACCGGGCGAAAAAATACAAGAAGTGAATCTCTGATTGATCCCTCAAAAGTATTGTTGCCACCACTCGATGTAAAATTAGGTTTACTGAAAGAATTTTTAAAAATTCTAGATAAGGACAACGAGTGCTTTAAATACCTTTATGCTATGCTACATTTCCTTCATTATCTAATGAAAATATTAAAACTGGTGCATTCGTTGGCCCACAAATCCGAAAACTCATGATGGACAGTTAGTTCGAGAATACTATGTGTCGAGAGGTGAAGTATGCCTGGAATGCTTTCAGAAATGTTTTTTAATTTCCTTGGAAATAAAAAAGACCCAAAATCATGTTAACATAATGAAAGTAATGCTACAAAATTACAAACAGATTGGTTGCAACATGACAACAGGTAACTGTATAAGTGTGACTTAAAAGTACCAAGAGTGCGGCAACCCCTGATCTATTGAGGAAGGGAATTGCAGGAGCGAGCAGAGGCTACTGTGAAAGAGGTAGAATAAGAGGAAGTGCTATGAAGAGGAATTGTTAGCAGACTGTTATCTTGTGACCTAGTGTCAGTATTGTGGTAAGAAGATATCTTCTCAAATCTAGACGCCCGGTACCTAGGAGTGTAGGAATTCAGTAGCTTGAAAAGTAGTGAAAGAGAGTGGAATTTACTCTGTCAGTAAGACGGAGCCAAGAGACGTTATTGAAGTGTTCGAATATATGGTCATAACGATGGATATTAAAAAGGAATCGAACGCATTCATTATATAAACACGCAGCAGTCTCTGCGACAAGTCATAGTATAGATCATTATATATAACGTGTCCACAGATGTGGCCTCGAGGTAGCGTGCTGCCTTGTCACGCAGCGAGCCCGGGTTCGATCCCCGATCGGGGCAGTTTATCTGGGTGAGGTTTTTATCGGGGTTTTTCGTCACCTGTAAGACAAATGTCAGGAAAACTTTAAGGCCCAAACGGTCCCCGAAATCATATGGCAATCATCATCATCCTTATCATCATCATCACCCTTCACCGGTGTGGAAAGCAACGGGAAGCTACCACATCTACAATTCCCTAGTAAAGCTGCAAGCATAGCATGAAAATGATATGATTGCTTGAAGGACCTGCCTTCGGGCAGAATTACTATGGACGGATATATAACGTCGCAATAAACGAAGTTTGGTAACACAAGATTCTGCACAAGGATTTGTTTTAACGAAACTGGGAGAAAATTCTTTAAACGTCTAAGATAATGTAAGATGCAGAAAGTCTTTTTACATATGTGTTTCACTTGTGTTTGCCAGATTAAATTTGCGTCTAGATGTAGTCCAAGATCTATTACTGAAGAAGAATAAAGGATAAGTATATTATTTATAGTAATATTAGTTAACTGTATGGGCAATGTTTATTAGTTGAAACTAAAGGAGGCGGTGGCACCAATCTAGTCATAAAATGGCGGCAAGTACGTAATTATTGTTTTACATTGTTTCATATAAAGTTCAGTTCATTTAAAATGGAGTGGTTTGTCTCGTATAATGTAGGCCTATATTAACACTACCTTTTGGATAATTTTTGTATATACATTGTACGTAGTATACATAAAGGGCAGTGGTTTTACTTCCCACACGTTGGTTTTTAACATGTAATGTTACAGTAAGTTTGTCACAAAAGGATTACGATGAGGAATAATTCTATTTATTATTTCAGAAGTATTTTTCTTTCTTTCGTTTTTTTTTAGCCTTCTTTGTATAGTTATTTAGGTTGGCAACTTCCAAATGTAGAAAGTTGATATTTGAATCATGGTCGCTATTGCTGTAAGTACGACAAAACACTCTATCGCGCAACAAATAAACATTAAAACAGGTACTTGATGACTTGCCTAGCTGAGTGTTTAGTTATGACTCCGGTACAATCATGAAGATAGCAAAGAACAACAACACAATGTAACAAAAAGTTTATCATACCCAAACTTAAGTAACAAAGGGGAAATGCTTAATCATACTAGTAAAATTGATATCAAATTCCGTTGAGAAGTCATATGATGAAGTTAAAAATTAAATTGGACCTGTTGGTAGGTGCCGTCGTCCTCAACTTTGTTAAAATATTGTATATAAATTAACTGCAGCGCTTTCGGAAGTATCTTCCATCTTCTGCAGGTTGAGTTTCCGCTATTTGCTGTTGTTGGGTACGGTGATGACCTCGAATTATAAAGGAAACAAACAACAACTCACTTCTCAATGAGAACGCACCCCAGTCAAACCCATTATACGAGATCGTCAAAAAACAAGTCAGTTTCTGCTACAAACAGTTGGAGTAAACATCACCGTACAACAACAACAACAAATAGCGGAAACTCAACCTGCAGAAGATGGAAGATAACTTCTGAAAGCGCTCCAATTAATTTTATATGCAATATATTAACAAAGCTGAGGACGACGGCACCTACCAACAGGTACATTTTAATTTTTAACTTTCATCATAGGAAATGTTTAATTAATAACAGTGGAAGGCTTGTGGTCAAAACACCCACCCAATGAGACATCTAACAGCCAACTAAGGTATTACTAGGATGTTGAGATAATCAAATTGTGTTTAGACGCCTCTTATTCAGGCTTAAGGATCTTTTATGAGCCGGAAATATCTTCAGACTCGGGACCCATAGATTAAAGTCCCTCCCGGAGACTTGATCCTTGGATTATTCGGTCCTAATAAAATCCATCGATACCGGCAGGGTTTAAACCTGCGACCCTCGGTACCAGAGGCAAGGAGCAAAACAACTAGCCCACCGCATCAAAACTATATATAATAACCATTTAAATGTATAATAGGATTTTCCCATAGCACAATTAACACATTATTAAAACAAGATTGATTTCATAAAAATGTGGATAAAATGCGTCTTGTTGCATAGCGACAACATGAATGATGACACAATAACCGTAACGTTACGAAGCAACGTCATTGAATATGAAATAGAAAATTACAGTTTTAAATGGTAATGATAAAATATAAATATTTTTCAGATTGGATTCAAAAATGTTTAATCTGGTAGCTGAGATTTACAGACAACGCTTCCTCTATCAGGTAAATATATTAAATACATTTTCAAATACCTCATTACCATCGTTTAAATGCTAGTCTTCTTCTTCTTCCTTCCAAGTATTAGGCCAAGGCCTGTTACGATCCTATAGAAAATTTTCCCTCCAGCGTTTCACAGGACGGCCCAGTGATCTTCGTCCTCTTGGTATATAATTATAAACAGCTTTGGGGATCCGATTTGAACTCATT
>JASPKZ010002725.1:3182500-3204208 GCA_030220185.1 Diploptera punctata | reverse complement strand
TAGAACACTGTGCAGTCTTTCAAGCGAGGAAAATTCCAGAAAGATAATGCAATGGGCAGAATTTAAATGACCATATTCTAGTCGTCTTAGCGAGGTACTTTAGAAGTTTTAGGAGCTCCATAAATTCATCATCTAACAATTTTATAATACCAGACAAAGTGTTTCTAAGTTTATAAATTTCGAAATGCTGTTGAGAGAATTAGATGTTATGCCCTACACATTGATTTGATATTTCAGATGCTTAGTTTAGGACAGTATTGCTACGTTTTCTTCTAATGCTGCAATCCGAGATCTAGCATTTTGGTAAATTGAAAATTCTTTCTTCTAAATTACGGAAAATTAACTACTTCATCATCGAATCTCCAAAGATCCAAGTCTGATAATTTCAATTATTCACAGTCTGAAGTTCTATACAAAAAACATTGTTCTCTTCCAAATATAATGCATTCAGCAGAACTATAAGGAGGTTCTATGTTTAAGTTAATTGTAAGTTCTGAATATTCGCCCCGCTTATGACAATCAATGCCATACGTGCGGGCTTCAGGGCCTAGTGGGTTTTTTCCATGGAGGTGATAGCCTGGAACAAAATCCGTTCATGATCTGTTAGTCACAATATCACGTATAAGCACCGAAGTGAGGAAATTTCACTTTGGAGAGCAAGAACCCGTCAGCTTTGTATAGTTTTATTTTCACTTCTACTTCAGCTAAATTATAGCAAAAAGAATTTTCTCTCTACTTACTGTCGAGAGCAAGATCTAAAAGGTTCTTGCTAAAACAAACCTCCATCTGAAAATAAACAGATTTTTATGGTTATTAAAGCTCAAGCTTACAGATACAATGAAAAATTATTATAATCTGACATCTAAAGCTTTCATAAATTACACTAGTCAACATGGTTTTGTTGCCCTTGATATAAGAGTAATTTCGGATAGATTTATGCTTACAATTCATGAAACTATCAATTGGTTTTGGAAGATTTGCTCTTTTTTTTTAATCTTTATTTTCATTTTACCTACCAACATTGGAAAATATGAACAAAATATAACATATATTTCTAATGTTAATTGTGTTTTGAAACTTAGTATGGACTGACTTAAATAGAACGAAAAATTTCGAAACCCATGTTATACTATACCTTCATGTGAAACGCCTTTTATAAGATTTTTCTTCTATAATTTTTAGGGGCTATCTATTTTTAAAGACGCTTGTAATTGCCATCAGGTGACGGTCCCATCTACCCCTGATACCTTCCTCCCTTATTTTTAGATCCTAGTGAAAACGCCCTCCCTGTTCGTCGCTATAATCTCCTAAATTATCCTGAAAATCGAGCCAGGTACTGTAGAGAATGTAACTTTATACTCATATTTGCTCCCAGAATCTTGAAACTTATCACAGTTTTGCACATTTCTTTATACTTTGGTGCTTTATAGTTACCTAGGAAATTTTCTACTCAACCAATACAAAACTCCTTCCAAGCTTCACTTTCTGGAAGAGTCATAACTTTGATCAAATTTGCATCTTCAATCAATTGCCGACTTGGAGGACCATAAAATATTCCGCCTTTTAACTTTTACATACTGCGCTTCCAGAATTTTTCTACAAAGGTATTTGAAAACATTTTCCTTCCTTATGATCCATGCTTTGACTAATTATTTATCATATCCAAATGCACGTCGTGGGTACTTTAATTTTGTCAAATACTGAATCACGCCGATGTAGGAGTGATGGGTGTGAGAGTGTGATCGTCGTGATTGTTGGTACTCGTATATGCGAAAAAAAATGCGCAGCAATAAATCAAAGACTGGAAGATAAATGTTATTAGTAAACAAGCCGTTTAATTGTTTAAGATATAAGATCGGAAAAATCATAAAAACTAGAGCATATCCGCACTTTCATAATATAATTTGTAAACTGTGCACTTGAAAAACATAGAATTCGCTGAGATTTCCAGGCAACAATTTTTATTGTGGAGCTATGTTATCAATAAAGTTTTCGCTTCTTCACATCACGATTACTGATATTCTTCCACTTATTATTGGCCTAGTGTTGGTCTCTTCCCTCTGGCTCCTATAAGACGTTTTCAATATCTTCTAAATCCTGATACATATCAGATACACTATTGAAAAAATAGTAGAGGGCATAGTCCATCACTTACTTCACTCCCTATGAATTTCAAACATTATGAAAAAAGTTGCTTGCCCGCCCCCTATCTATAAGTAATACTACTGCGTAATATTACTTTATCTTACTGCAATTTTAAATATAGGCTGTATGTAAAAATTCCTAACCCGCGCCGTTAATGGGAATACAGCATCAGCATCAACTCAAATTATTGTGGAATTTAAATACATCGACAACAGTTTCAACACGCACCCTACTAGAGAAAATAACTGCATCATCTTCCTACAACGTTCATATTGAATTTAAAGATATCTGAAACTGTTTGTCTACACCATCACGACTATCGAACTCTGAATAACCTTGACACTACCTATGCTATTCAAATATATTTGAAAACGTTTTTACAACCCTCAGATTTGTATATAATTCTACCTCATCTTACTAAAACTTACTGTGAATTTTAGGTGTATCTGAAAAAACTGTTTTGTCCTATCCGCACCTATGCTTTTTTTTAAATTTAGACGCATTGGAATAAGCCTAACTAACCTTTCGGAATTCGTACCTAAGGCTAGTTAAACACTATACGCTCTCGATCTCTATCTATCTCATTTTCTCTCTCTCTCTCTCTCCTCTCCTCTCTCTCTCTCTCTCTCTCTCTCTCCTCTCTCACTCAGTCTCCTCCGCTTCGTCTCCCTTCTCTCTCTCACTCTCCTCTCCACTTCTGGATCTCTCTCGTCCTCTCTCAATCTCTCCTCTCTCTCTCTCCTCTCACTCTTCCAAGAAACGTGAATATTGTGAAAGCAACTATACAGTATAACTTATTTGGTAAAACTAAATATTGTTTATGTTCATTAACGAGGCCTCAGAGTTTTTAATTTTTTTTCAGATGCGTTTTGTATTAATATAATATTATAATTTTATAGTACATTTATTAAAAAGGAAACCTTATAAATAAAGCACATTTTTCAATTTTCTGTGACCTGCTTCAAAGTAATATTCATCAAGGTACGATAACTACGATTTATTTTAAATTACAATATGTAATTTTTTTATCGTCCTGGCTTGAAATATTTTACCGTTGAAATCAAAGTCTGCAAATGTAAATGAAGTGATTACCCATAATTTACAAACAAAATTCAGAATCAAAAAAATATTGTTATTTTCTTATTGGACTATACTAGTGACACATTAAAAATTTTCAGGTTAAGGACTGGAATCATAGAATGTGGAAATAATAGATTTACAATACATGATATTTTTTTTTAAAAATGCCAGATTTTAGAAAATAAATAGAATATACCCTCACTGTATATCAACTGAAAAAATATTTACAACTTCCCCAAATCAACTTTGACGGGTTAAAGGCCAGTTTCTTTTTATCTTTGTGTGAAAAAGGGTTCATTTGTGATATATATGAAAAGGAAAAATTAAAAGAATCAATTCTGAATGGCTGTTCTTGAATATTACACATGTTGAAAAAAACTCCTAAATATAGGCCTACTATAAATATAGATACTGTTTTTAATATACTGACGGGTTTGGGTTTGATATTATGTGGCATGGTGGCTCTATAAAATAATTAAACATAACAAACGAATTCGGTTAATGTGGACCCTCCACGAGGACCGGGCTCTTTACGCGAATACGTATATTTTATCAATGAGGATGCTATCTGTAAAAACCATTCACTTAATTAATTTTATTTAATATCCTTGTAATTTTACAAAAACCAAAGACCGTTGCTTTCTACGGTTGAATGACGTGTGAATGTTCTAATGAACAATGATTTTTCAAAACATTAAATAAATATCTACACATTTTAATTATGATCATTCATAAATATTTGCAGAGTAATCTGTGCCGATTTACATAAATCATTACAGTAAATAAACTAAAACATAATCTAAAAGCAAAGGTGGATTCTGGGATCCACTTATGGATGTTAAAGTGGACCTTTGTTGCATTGTAAATTTTTTTATAAATTATGAGGATGTTTCCATATTTGAATAAAATAGCAATGCTATTTCATAGCTACAACACTAATGATAATCACTGTAATTAATCAAAATTCAATTCCCTCAATTAAAAGAAGAAAAACAACAAATTCAAAACTGGGGTCCAAATTACCCGACGTTCCTCTCTCTACACACACACACACACACATATATATATATATATATATATATATATGACTTCAAAGAGCCTACGATTCAATTAAGAGGATGAAATTCTGTAGTCGGTAGTGTCCTTCTGGACTTTGGAATTCATAAAATGTTAGACTTGGACCTATTAGGACATGTCTAAATGATATAATAATTATGGTGCGGGTACACAGACAGTTTGCAGATACTTTTGAAATTCATAATGGTTTAAATAAGTTTATTCACTATCTTCTCTACTATTCAATTTTGTATTAGAACATGCCATAAAATCTTTAGAAGGTGTACAACTCAATGCTCTAGTGTGTACTAATGATGTAGCTCTATCTGGCGATAGCGACGAAGTGTTAAGTGCCTAACACTAGGAAATTGGGAGTGGAAGTAAATATCATTAAAACTAAATATGTGGTCACACATGGAAATGCAATATATAATTGAAATTGACACTAAATGACAAATGAGTGGAGTGAGAGAAGTTTAAAGTAGTGAGTAAATTCGAATACCTAGCAACAATAAATTATAGAAGGAATGAGGAGCGGAAAGAAATTAAGGATATGCTCGATTGTAGACAGGCATGCCATCACAGGGAATCTTGTCATACCCAACTTCTCTAAGAAAAGTAAATATAAATTAAAAAAACCATAAATATTTTAAATTATATTACATGGATTCGAAACAAGGTTTGTTAATCTAAGGAAGGAGGAAAGTTAGAGAGTGTATGAGAATTAATTTCTTAGGAACATTTTTGGACAAAATATAGACAAACGTACATGATCTCTATGGGAAACTGATTATTAACAGTAAAACTCATAGACTGTGATGGAGCAGAACAGGTGCCAGAAATGATCATGCCCTCTAGGAAAACCAGAGGGAAGTTCCATATATTTAGGTCAACATGAAATTATTAACTAATCCAAACAAAGTAGATATTCAGGTTTTGTAATGAAAAAATAATAAAATCAATGAAGAAAGTAAGGTAGAGTTCATTAACCAGCAAAATCAGACCTTAGGAGTGGAGAATTTGTCTAAAGTTAAAATATAACAAGTTCTCTAAGGACCGCACTGTTCGATTTTTCACAATGAACGTAAGTATTTGCCATTGTAATAAACGAGTATTATATTTTCAAAGAAATGATGAAATCCGACCATTAAGAGTAGAAGGTATTTCTGAAAACCGTAATTTAAATCGTTCTAGGGCCCGCTATTATTCTGTCCTAACGCAACTGGATACGTAGGACGTAATAAACAAAGGCAATGTCATTCAAATGGCTAAATTTAATAAGAAGTGAAATTGTTATTAATACTAAAATAATTGAACAGTAACCACATTCAGCTGTCTAGGAA
Source organism: Diploptera punctata (assembly GCA_030220185.1). Lineage (NCBI taxonomy): Eukaryota > Metazoa > Arthropoda > Insecta > Blattodea > Blaberidae > Diploptera > Diploptera punctata. Next base: position 3,198,584 of record JASPKZ010002725.1, on the reverse strand, counting down.
ACATAGTTTAATACGAAATAGGAAAATATATTACCATTAATAATAATAACATGTATAGTAAAGCACATTGAAAACGAAATCAATATTAAAAACAAAATCAGAACCATCTCCATCAAAATCTTCTAAACAAATCTACCACCTTTTTCTAGAATTCCCCAAAGATATATTTCCTTGAGAACGGTACTAAAGCATGATTCTTGGATGTCTATTACGATTAATTGACTGTACATGAGTTTTTCACTGAAACTGGTATTTATTTATAAAATGCGAGATTGCTTATAATTCAAGTGCTTATCTTCATTTGTTTTCTGGTCCATACGAGTACAGCCTAGTGTTTCTTTCAAAAATCTCATGTCACTATTCGTTATTCTAATATAATCAATACACCTCTTGGACCATACTTCGCTTCTGTAATATTGTAGTGGTCTAGCTAAGGTTTAATTTAAATGGATTCTTGTGAGTCACAGTACAAGGGAAGATTTCAAGATTTTGTTAATTATTCATATTGTGCTAGTATATTTAGACATTTTAGAAAAAGGTTAAAAAGACTGGAACAATGTTATACAATACCCTAATTTTTCTATACGTCATTCCTTTCAGGAATCTTAGGGCGTGAACCCGTCAGATGCTTCAAGAATAAGATCAATAGAAATCGGATAATTTACTTGAGAAAAACGTCGGATTACATATGGTCAGACTACAAAATTAAGAGCAAATATCAGGACTTAAAATAACTATAATCATGACAAATAATAAAATATTCAATCTAAACGACTAGAAAATGTGGACAGAACGTAAGGAGAATTAACAGAGATTCTAAAAAAGTGTAAGTAAACGAATAGGAATGTTCCACTAAGATGTTCCATGAGAAAAACCAACTAATAAGTAGTCTAAACGCATGAACAGCTAGATGATGATGATGATGATGATAGTAATTTCATACCTTTCCATCTAGTGCTACCTCACGATAACTGATACTGAAGTGATTCTCTTCTATTTAGTTGTCTCGTCTGTGTTGAACTGAAAATGACAATAAATGTGTTTTTGCGCTTCTTAAATACATATTGTGTTGAACGAGAGAGCAAAGTTCAAAAGTGAGTAATGGTAACATTAATTACCCATTAATTTATTATATTCCAAAGTTCAAAATTACCCCAGTATTTTGAATGTAGATTAATTTTGATCACTTATGTTTGCATCTCAGTTGTCCACCTATTCTTTTCCTCTTGGAACATGCTTTAGTCCGTTGGTTCAACGGGTAATTACATCACACAATAGGGAGTTCAAAACGTTTGTTCTCGTACAAAATTCATAATTATTTTTCCATTTACGGATTTTTTTTATTTTGCAATGTCCCAGGAACATAACTAACTAACGAACACGTTGATTCATGGCCGAGATGTTATAAGCTCTCCATACTTCCTTACCCTGAGCTGTTTAATTTACTTCCTTCGAGTGATGGGTATTTTTATTCTTCCATCTCATTCTTTATATATCTTCTCCCTCTTTCATTCCCCATCTATGCCATATGTCCTGCCCATTGCATTGTACGATACTTAACTATTTTATTACATCTGATTTGCTATTAAGATTATGTAATGTATTTTTTTTCAATTTTCCTGTCTGCTAGTCTCTCTTTGGTCCAAAAAATGTTATAAGAACTTTATTCTCAAATACTCATAATGTTATTTTTCCAAGAATCCGTATTTCGCATCTATGTAGAATATGTGAAAGAATAACAGTTTTATATGTTTCCAGTGGGATGAATAGAGTCCCTGTAATTTATAGTAACACGCGTTTCCAGAATTCAGCCTGTATTTTACTTTCTGTAATGATTGTTCCTTGTTAGAATTCTTAGTTCCAGTCGCAATTTATTACTGTTACTCAATAGAGTGTGTGTGTTGGCCCTTAGTATCACCTCGGTATCGCGTAATAATTCTCCATCATCAGAATAAAGCGTTTTAGTACGATTGAGTTGTAGGCCTTCTTCAACCTCTAAAGATTTTTTTGTGCTCTAGCACAAAATTGAATAGTAGGGGAGATAGTGCGTCTCCTTGCTTTATCCATTCTGAATTTCAAAAGTAGCAGCATGTTTATTTAAATTCTGCAGTGTATTCCGAAGGAATGATGTCACTGCGAATATTTTCATAAAACATTTATGAAAAATATGCACATATCTTCTTAGATCCTGCTTGATAGAAACCTAAAATGATCATAAATATATATATATATATATATATATATATATATTGTGTGTGTGTGTGTGTTTGCGAGTGAGTAAACGCTCTACTTCAGCATTTTTTAAACTGAAATCGGTACTTTATAGCAGGCAATTAAAATCAAGTAAAGCGAAAATTGAAAATAATTGATAATGAATTGTGAATTAATAAATGTAGCAACTGCACTGAATATGAATAAAATATATAATTCTCAAATTAACTCAATAAATCATTACTATTAATGTACTCACGAGAATGTCTAAACAATTTCACATTTTGGCGAACCTATGAATAAAATATTGGTCAAGTTGACTGCCCTGAATCTCCAGACCAGATGCTTCGAACTCTATTTTCTCAGCCAAATCACTAGTCAATTGATTCTGAGCGGTTTGGAATCCGAAACCTCTAAAACAAAGCTATGAAATGCTATCTTCTAAGCCACCACCTTGGATAATGAATTTCTGATACTTTAAAATGCCAATTAAGAATTTGCAGATTTACAAGAAATGAGTATTTAGAACTAAAGATCTGAATGAGTATTTCCAGAATTATTATTATACTTGAAGAAAGTGATTATTTATTAAAATGAATTATAAGATAGTGGAATGGTTAAAAGCTTGGATGGAGCCTTGTTATGGAGCTAGGGAACTTGTAGTTCATCGAGTCCGCATGGGGGGATTTTTTTCATGGAATTTACTCCAGTATGGGACCGGTGCTTACCAGCAACGTAGGAAATTAGGTAGCTGCAATTAGTAGCGGGTCGAGGTTGAGAAAACCAGCTATAACGACTGGGGGACACGAAATGCTGACATCAGTCAAGAGTATACTGGCTAGATGATTGTTCTTCTGTGTGATTAGCACATGTGAATGAGAGGCCGACTGCCTGCTGATAGACCAAATACCTTTTAGTATTGTCGCTCTGAGTTAGGGCCTATATATATAGGCCTATGAATAAGAAAGTTTTCTTGGGTTTTCCGCGTCTTGGATTCAAGTTCGGTCTTAGGCCAATGATTCCGACGTTTCGGCATGAAGGAATTCCTAGATAATGGCAGTGGGAGCATGCCGAAACGTCGAAATCAGTGGCCAGAGGCCGAACTTGAATACAAGACACGGAAAACCCAAGAAAACTTTCTTAATCATACTTATATCCGCGAAAATCTGCAATTTTATATATATATATATATATATATATATATATATATATTTCTCGAACTCTTTAGTATGATGGAATACTTCCTCCACATAAAGGTTAACTACGTTATCAATATATATATATATATATATGTGTGTGTGTGTGTGTGCGCGCGCGCGTGTATTCAGAAATATTTTTATTTATATTTATTTTATATAAATATTGTCCACCATTTTACTTAGTTTAATCTCTGTCTTTGTTTTTTTTTGTTAGTGTCAGTCTGTTAATTTCTGTTAATGTCTGTTAATGGGTTGTCTGCGTTAATGATATTTGTTACAATATTTTAACATTCAATACTAACTACTTAGCTAATTTCATTTCATTAAAACATTGCGGTGTTGGCAGATCTTTGGAATTATTATGCAGCCATTTATTTAATATAATATTGTTATAGACCTATTTTGAAATTTCTTTTATAATGCCGCTAAGTTGGTGTTTTTAACAGATTGGATACTCATATCTTTCAGCAAATATAAAGCCTTTAAAAGAAATACAGTACATTTAAAAATCATTTCGCAAATATATATTAAAACAACAACTAAAAAACTGCAAACAAGTTATAACTAGGCTACATGGAGGAAACAGGTGTCAGCTGTCAAAAGAACAATAGTTGAAACTAAATACAACTAGGAAAGTAAATAAATAATACTGAAGTGAAATATATTGTTTAATCAAAATATTTTACAACATAAATGTTCAATTTATTCACAAAATTGTTACAGTATCATTACATTCATGGAGAATGCATAATATATTATTTATTCTTAAGTATAAACATAAAACTATCAGGAATGTACAATATATCGTCCATCAGAAAAATGTAGCAATTAGAATTACAGTTTGCGCATTACTTAAGCAAAAATAATGTTAAGAACGTACAGATTTCAAAATAATTATTTAATGTAAGTTTAGAGATACACTCTTTTGATATATCATCAGTCATATATAACATCATAATTGTATCTGTATGATATTAGGCTATGAAATTGATTTATTTGTTCACCAATTTTTTTAATTAGAATATTCTCATGAAGATATTTTATTGCTTGGAATATAAAAGTAGCTCTGATATTATATTTATATTTGGCTAAAATAGAATAAATTAAATAGAGTTATGAGTTTTAGGAAAGCTTCAATTCTAGGCGTTAACATATTGCACCTCGAGAAGAAACAAGTGCAAAACTGTCATATACTGTCTACTATCTGTTAGAAAAAATGACTAAAAATGTCTTTATAGCCACAAGTCATGTGCAAGATTATGGAGACAGGATAATGTTGTGTCCATATCAAAAATATAATTCTCTATACCTCTTTTTTAAACTTTAATTGTGAATAACTCGGACTAAATTTTACACTTGTGGTAGTCTTCTTCCCAAGGTGAGATGTTGAATTTTAATGTAAATGTTGAGAAAAAATTAAAGTAAATGATGAAATCATATTTTCTTTCCCACGTAGGCAAACTTTGGTACATATTATATATATCTAACTATACTGTATATAGAGTGAAAATTATTTAAACCGACAAACTCTGGAAGGTTGTAGGGGACACCAAAACAAATATTTTTCCTTAATGTCATTTTTATGAGGATTATTTAAATCGGTAGGGGAAGATTTCTCTGGCGGCAAATTAATTAAACCAACAAACACTTTTGCATTTTTTTATTACCAAGAGACAACACATTAACACAACGCAATTACTTAAATTACAGTAGAGGTTAAAAATGCCTCAATTGACATGTAAACTAAGGTTACACTGCCGGATCATGTTCTAACACGAGCAAAACTCCGGGAGAATCGTTAATTGCTCCTACTACTATCCGGGCAACCAGATCATTTTCTGATGCAACAGGAGTTGTGTAAACAAGGTTGCGCATCTCTCCCCACACAAAAAAATCCAAAGGGGTCATATCTGGGAATCGATCAGGCCATGCTACAGGACCACTTCAACCAATCAACTTTTCTGAAAACCGTTGGTTCAAGAATCGATGCACACGACGACCGAAATGTGCCGGCGCCCCGTCATGTTGGAACCACATGCGTTGTCTTGTAGGGAGCGGGACGTCTTCCAACAATTCTGGCAATGCTCTGGCGAGAAAATTGTAATAGTGCCTGTCATTTAATGGCCTAGGTAGGAGATATGTCCCAATTAAACAGTCCACAACAACACCGGCCCACACATATCAGTGTACTCACTCCAGGTGTATCGCTCCATTAGTAAACAGATACAATTCACTACTACACTGGTGGACAAAACAATTCCTACCACCAACAGCAGTTGCAGTCATGACAACTGAAGAGCGTAATACGCCCTCTACCGGTTTAAATAATCCTCATAGGAAAAAATGGCATTAGGGAAAAATATTTGTTTTGGTGTCCCCTACAACTTCCCAGAGTTTGTCGGTTTAAATAATTTTCACCCTATATACTTATAACAGCAAATATTTATTTAAATACAAAAACATATAACTTAAGCTTCAAATAATGTGATGGTATTACATTGCATTTAATTTGATCACAATACCGCAAAAAATCTAGACTCTACGCATTTTTGGAAGATAAGATGATCATTATGAAGTAGAATATATCGTCTACAATAAGATAATAACAGGATATGTCTTCTTAATCTCAACAAACTGTACAGACTGATACTTAAGATTGGTTGGAGACAAACCAACAACTACTCTTAATTTTGGACAAACACTTATCAATTTTTTTGCCAATAGATCCTGGTCTCCTTTTGGACGTGGACAAATTCTAATGATTTCTAAATTTTGTGGTTTTGTCTTTATATCATCCAGCAATTTTGTAAGTAATGTGTACATTGTTTTTCTAAGATACGAGCATCGAACATATTCAAGTAAGACTGTTTTTAAGTTTATACATTTTGAAATTAGATAGTGAAATACTTGAAATACATCGTTCGGATTGTCCGTGATGTAAAATTCAAGGTTCTCAATTGCAGAAAATTGGGATAATGATTCATATTTTAAACAATTATGTTCATATAAAAATTTTGGACGTTGAAAATTCAACTTTAATCGTTTTAACATTGGCCAGGAATGATTTACATTGCCTGTGAACATTAAGTCATAACAATATATATGAAGTTCTACCAGTTTGCTATCTAAGATTTGGGGTAAATTTTCAAATGCAAACATTCCAACTAGAGGAAATATTGTGATACCAATTTGTTTTATTTGACTTATTGTAGAAAGGAATTGTACATCAGTTTGTTCAGAATAGAACATGTGCAGTCTTTCAAGACGAGGAAAATTCTCAGAAAGATAATGCAAATGGTCAGAATTTAAATGACCATATTCTAGTCGTCTTAGCGTAGGTACCTTTAGAAGTTTGAGGAGTTCCATAAATTCATCATCTAACAATTTTATAAATGCCAGACAAAGTGTTTCTAAGTTTATAAATTTCGAAATGCTGTTGATAGAATTAGATGTTATGCCTACACATTGATTGATATTCAGATGCTTGAGTTTAGGACAAGATATTGCTAAGTTTTCTAATGCTGCATCCGAGATATAGCATTTTGGTATTGAAAATTCTTCTAAATTTACAGGAAATATTACTTCATCATCGAAATCTACAAAAGATCCAAGTCTGATAATTTTCAAATTATTCAAAGTCTGAAGTTCTATACAAAAAACATTGTGCTCTTCCAAAATAATGCATTCAGGCCTATAAGGAGGATCTATGTTTAAGTTAATATGTAAGTTCTGAATATTCTCCCGCATTATGACAATCAATGCATAAGTGCGGGCTTCAGGGCCTAGTGGTTTTTTCCATGGAGGTGTATATCCTGGAACACCGTTCATGATCTTGTTAGTCACAATATCACGTAGTAAAGCCGGAAGTGAGGAAATTTCACTTTGGAGATGCAAGAAACACTCGTCAGCTTTGTATAGTTTATTTTCACTTCTACTTTCAGCTAAATTATAGCAAAAAGAAATGATTCTCTCTACGTAACTGTCGAGAGCAAGATCTAAAAGTGTTCTTGGCTGAAAACAAACCTCCATTCTGAAAATAAAACAGATTTTTATAGGTTATTAAAGCTTACAGATACAAATAAAAATTATTATAATCTGAAATCTAAAAGCTTTCATAAATTACACTAGTCAACAGTGGTTTTGTTGCCCTTGATATAAGAGTAATTTCGGATATATTTATGCTTACAATTCATGAAACTATCAATGGTTTTGGAAGATTTGCTCTGTTTTTTTAAAATCTTTATTTTCATTTTACTCTACAAAAATTGGAAAATATGAAAAAAAATATAACATATATTTATAATGTTAATTGTGTTTTGAAAACTTAGTATGCACTGACGTAAATAGAAAGAAAAATTTCGAAAACCCATGTTATACTTCAGTGAAACGCCTTTTATAAGATTTTCTTCTATAATTTTTAGGGGACTATCTATTTTTAAAGACGATTAGTAATCTGCCATCATGTGACGGTCCCATCTACCCTGATACCTTTCCTCCATTAGTTTTAGATCCTAGTGAAAACGCACTCCCTGTTCGTCGCTATAATCTCCTAAATTATCCGGAAATCTAGCCAGGTGACTGTAGAGAAAGTGTAACTTTATACTCATATTTGCTCCCAGAATCTTGAAACTTATCAACATGTTTTGCACAATTTCTTTATAATTTGGTGCTTTATAGTTACCTAGGAAATTTTCTACTACCAATACAAAACCCTTCCAAGCTTCACTTTCTGGAAGAGTCATAACATTGATCAAATTTGCATCTTTCATCAATTGCCGAATTTGAGGACCATAAAATATTCCGCCTTTTAACTTTTACATACTGAGCTTAAGAATTTTTCTACAAAGGTATTTGAAACATTTTCCTTCCTTATCCATCGCTTTGACTAATTATTTTATCATATCCAAATGCACGTCGTGGGTACTTTAATTTTGTCAAATAACTGAGATCACGACCGATGTGTGAATTTTCCACTGAAACTCCTATTCATTTATAAAATTGCTTGTAATTGAAGTGCTTGCATAATATCTTCATTTATTTTCTGGTCCATACGAGTACAGCCTAGTGTTTCTCTACAAAAATCTCATTTCACTATTCGTTATTCTAATATAATCCATAAACCTCATGGACCATACTTCGCTTCTGTAATATTGTAGTGGTCTAGCTAAGGTTTGATTTAAATGGATTCTTGTGAATCGCAGTACAAGGGAAGGCTTCAAGATTTTGTTAATTGTTTATATTGTGCTTATTTAGAAATTTTAGAAAAAGTTAAAAGACTGGAACAATTTTATAAGTACCCTTATTTTTCTATACGTCTGTTATTTCGCGAATCTTAGGGCCGTGAATCCGTCAGATGCCTCAGGAATAAGACTAACATAAGTCAGATAATGTACATGAGAAAAACGTCGGGTTACATATGGTCAGACTGCAAAATTAACAGAAATAGCTGGACTTAAAATAACTACAATCATGACAAATAATCTAATATATAAAATGAATGTTTGTTTGTAAAATCCTTATTACAATTTTCAGCGTTGAATGAACTTAAAATTACAAACACATTCTTCAGACACCTTGACATCCACAAATATACGTGGACACGGAGAAATTAAAAAAGTATAAATGACTATATTCTTATAAACTAAAAACTTTGTTCGTGTATACAAGACACCAGAGTGTACAGAGGTAGCGATGTAGGATCTGACCGTTACTTACTTATGTATAAATTTAACTTATTATAAAGATGGAAGGGGGGCACGCCGTAGTGTAGTGGTTAAGGCACTGAGCTACAAGCCGGAGGGTCTAGGGTTCAAGTCCCGTTGGGGTCAGGATTTTTAAACTGACCCAAACCCTCTGACGGCACTATGGCCCTGGGGTCGACTCAGCCTCTAACGTAAATGAGTACCAGACGCTTGTTCTGGGGGTAAACGCGACCGTCACGCAGGGTTGACAACCCGGCTGGCATAAAGTGCCGATTGTCTAGAAAAAGTGGGAGCCTTAACCTCCTACTACCCGAAGGGCCTCCGGGCCTGTTGTGGGATCACTTTACTTTTTTATAACGATGGAAGAAGTTAAAACCTAGTGAGTTCATTTCTAAAGAAACATACAAGGTAGATCTGTTAAGAGAAAGTAGTGTTAAATCCCTATATCAAACAAGAATGAATAAATATGTAGAGGAAATAGATGATCAAACATACGGAAACAATATAAATTTAATGTGGGAAACATTGAAAACTATTTTACATAAAGTAGCATCATAAACTCAAGGGGAAAGAAGGAAGAAATATACGAAAAGTGGTATAGATATTTGGAAAAAATATATGAAAATAAATAAGCATATCTTAAATTTCTACAGAGCAGATCTACAGACGATAATATAGAATATAAACGAAAATGAGCAATTGTTAAAAGAGAAATTAGAAGAATAAAGAGAGAGCATTGGGATAGATATGTGTCGAATTTAGAAATGGTGTACTCGGACACTAAGCTACAGCATATAAAGTAATTAAACATTTAAATAAAAACGAAAGGGACACAATACGGTTAAATCCTATACCTCTTACACAATGGGAACAACATTATACATCGTTGTGGACAAACTTAGTAGAACAAACAGTAGCCTTAAGAGAAAATGACCCAACTGTGGATAGTTTTAGGTTTGAACAGCTAATGTTAACAATGCAAAATTTTTAAAACAAGAAATCGCCTGGAGTAGATAATCTAAACATAGAATTAACTAAATGTGCATCGATTACATTTATTGTTCAGTTTCTTAATTTTATAAACCTTTGCTGGAAAACGGGTTCTGTTCCGGATGGATGGAAGGACGCAATAACTGTTCCGATATTTAAAAAAGGAAACCGAAAAGAATGTACAAATTATAGACGAATAAGTTTATTAAATTCAATGTATAAGATATATGTAAAAATTGTATCATATAGAATAAATAAAATAGCTGAAACAATATTAAGTGAGGTACAAAATGGATTTAGAAAGGGATTGTGTTTTTACAATGGCCCAATTGATAGAAAAAAGAAAAGAATTTAATTTACCCACGTATATAGCTTTTGTTGATTATACTAAAGCATTTGATAGTGTAAGTAGAAATAAATTATGGAATATATTAGAAATGAAACGAATTCCTCAACACCTTATAAGAGACATTCAGAGTTTATATATAGAAACAAATTTCAAGATAGACTTCGGAGATAAAATTACTAAACAAAAAATAGAAATAAACCAGGGAGTAAGACAAGGGTGTTCGTTGTCACCCGCATTATTTAATTTATACTTGGACCATGTTATAAATGAATGGCAAGAACAAATTAATGTAAATAGTGTATTGACAACTCTGCCTTTAGCAGACGATCACGTAATAATGACAGCATCAGAAAATGCTTTACAACAATTCATTTAAACTTTAAATAATATCTCTCTAAAATACAATTTAAGAATACCTACATCTAAAACAAAAATATTAGTTCTGAAAGGAAAATGTACAGTAAGAACAAAAATAGTGATAAACAATGCAATTACAGACCAAGTTCAGAATTTTAATTATTTTATGTCATTTAGGTAATGACATAAATCTAGATAAACACATTAAATTACGTTTCAATTATCTATGTGGCACAATTAAACGTACTGTATTGAATAAAACTAGAAAAGAAACTATTTTGAAATTTTACAAAGTATTGGCAGTTCCATCTCTTATATATGGATGTGAAACCTGGACATTTAGAAAGGCAGATAGTAAGCAAATTGAGGCTGCTGAAATGAAGATGCTGAGAGCAATAGCAGGATACCAAAGGACCGATAAAAAGAAAAACGAAGATATAAGAACAGAACTTAATATATTTAATCTCTGTGAAAGAATAAAATACTATTAAAATGCTTAACTTCAGCACGAATTGCGAATGAATGAACGGCGCATAACAAGAAGAATATAAACCAAAAGGGAGAAGATTGTTGGGAAGACCATTGAAGAGATGGAAGGACCAATTCGACCAATAATGAGATCGGAACAGGCCATTGGACTTAATCCTTGTTGTTGATGATGATGAATGTTTGTTTGTTTGTTTGTTCATACTTTATGAGCGGCCATACCGTTGATCCGACTGTGATGGGGTTTTTTGCAAAATGTTCAGGAGATTCCCGGGATGAACATAGGCTATAACCCTTTGTAGTGAAAAAACGTGAAAAAATTAATATTTTTCCCTTAAATGGCTTACGCTGCCTAAACCATAACAAATACAAAAAAATTAATGTACACAGAATTGAATATTTAAAAAACTCTACAAAAAAGTACGGGAGAGCGTATGATTATATTTTTACAGATGCCAAGGAGATCGGGATAAGTGGATTCCCGGGCAAGCATGTGCTGCCATACCATTCAATCCGATTGTCATGGGGCTTTTTGCAAAATGTTCAGGATTTTCCCGGGAAGTTTATAGGTTATGAGAGGGTTATAATGCTCAATCTCTTCATCCTTAAAAATCACCTTCTACAGTGACAAAACGTGAAAAATATATAGATTTTTATAAGCATGAATGGCATACGCATCCTAAACCATAACAAATACATAAAATTATTGTACACAGAATTGAATCTCTCAAAAAACTCTACAGAAAAGTCCGCGACAGCATTTGTTTATCTTTTAAGGATAAATCACAATAACAATTTTTGTCTCTCATTGATGCCAAGAAGATCGGGATAATTAGATTCCCGGGCAAGCATAGCAGCGCACTGCGGTTATTCTTTTATGGATAATTCAAAATAACGAATTCTGTCGTTCAGCTCATTTATGCCAAGTACATCGAGATGTGTAGATTCCCGGGAAATGCCGTGTAATCAGCACGGGGTATCTAAAAATAATAACGATATGAATTTATATTTATTTTTCCTTTTACTTATTCAACTAAATGCAAAAACACATTATCATTTATTTAGGTGTAGCAGCGCACGCCGAGTAATAGCTAGTAAAATTATAAATTCAAATGGGTAGAACATGTGTGGACAGAATGTAAGGAGAATTACGAGAGATTCTGAAAATGTGTAAATAAATCAATAGGAATGTTCCATGAGAGAAACTGACTAATAAGTAGCCTAAACACATGAAGAGATAGTTGATGATGATGATAATGTTAATTTCATACCTTTCCATCTAGAGCTACCTCACGTTAACTGATACTGAAATGATTCTCTTCGCCTTAGTTGTCTCGTCTGTGTTGAACTGAAAATGACAATAAATGTGTTTTTGCGCTTCTTAAATACATATTGTGTTGAACGAGAGACCAAAGTTCAAAAGTGAGTAACGGTAACATTAATTACCCATTAATTTATTATATTCCAAAGTTCAAAATTACCCCAGTATTTTGAATGTAAATGAATTTTGTTTACTTATGTTTGCATCTCAGTTGTCCACCTATTAATAATAATAATAATAGTAATAATAATAATAATAATAATAATAATAATAATCATCATCATCACTCCAGGGATTAGGCAATTGCCCGTTAATGTTTTATTTATTCTGGCGGAGTTAAGGCCGTAAGGCCTTCTCTTCCACTCAACCAGCACAAATACAAATAAATATTTGGCAAATATAGATATACACTATACTAATTATAAACAGTTAAAGATGCATTAAATGCTTTCCTCTTGGAACATGCTTTAGTCCGTTGGTTCAACGGGTAATAATCACACAATAGGGACTTGAAAACGTTTGATTTGGTACAAAATTCATAATTAGTTTTCCATTTACGGATTTTTTATTAATGCAATGTCCCAGGAACATATCTCACTGGCACTAACGAGTACGTTGGTTCATGGCCGCGCCGTCATAAGCTCTCCATACTTCCTTATCCTGAGCTGTTTTCCAATAATCCCCTACTTAATCTACTTCCTTCGAGTCAAGGTTATTGTTGTTCTTCCATCCCATTCTTTATCTACAGCCCCTCTTTCTTTCCCATTTTTGCCACATGCCCTGCCCATCGCTGAGCACGATACGTAACTGTTTTATTAAATCTGGTTTGCTATTAAGATTATGTTATGTAATCTTTTCAATTCTCCTGTCTGTTCGTCTCTCTTTGGTCCAAAAATATTATTAGAACTTTATTCTCAAATTCTCATAATCTTACTTCTCCCTTAAACAATATTTCGCATCTTTGTAGTAGACTATATCTGAGAGAATAAGATTTTTATGTATTTCCAGTGGGATGAATAGAATCTCTGTAATTTATAGTAGCACGCGTTTCCAGAATTCATTCTGTATTTTACTTTCTGTAATGGTTGTTCCTTGTTGTTACAATTCTTACTTCCAGATCCAATTTATTACTGTTACTCAATAGAATGTGCGTGTAGGCCCTTAGTATCACCTCGGTATCGCGTAATAATTCTACATCATCAGCCATAAACTAATAGCGTTTAAATACCATTGAGCTGTATTCCCTCTTCAGCCTCTAAAGACTTTTTTTCTGCTCTAGCACAAAATTGAATAGTAGTGCTTTATCCCAATCTGAATTTCAAAAGTAGCAGCATGTTTATTTAAATTTGTTTAGTATATTCCGAGGAAAGAAGCTACTGCTATCATTTTCATAAAATATTTATGACAAATATGCACATATCTTCTTTGATACAGCTTGTTAGAAATGATTGTATATATATATATATATATATATATATATATATATATATATATATATGTGTGTGTGTGTGTGTGTGTGTGTGTGTGTGTTTTTTTTTTTGTGTTTGTGAGTAAACGCTCTAGCTGCAGCAATTTTTAAGACTGAACTAGGTACTATATAGCACCCAATTAAAATAAGTACGATCATTTTTTTAACTAAAATATCGAACAAGTACGAGTAGGGCTTCAAGTAAAGCAAAAATTTTAAAATTATTCATATTGAATCATGAATTAATAAATGTAGCAACTGCACTGAATATGAGTAAAATCATATAATTCTCAAATTAACTCAATAAATCACTAATATTAATCTATAAAGGATATTTATTTTCAAAACAATTTCATATTTTGACGAATCCATGAGGAAAATATTGGTCAAATTGACTGCTCCCTGAATCTCCAGACCAGATGCTTCGAACTCTATTTTCTCAGCCAAATCACTAGTCAATTGATTCTGATCGCTTTGGAATCCGAAACCTCTAAAATAAAGCTATGAATGCTATCTACTAAGCCACCATTTCAATTAAGAATTTACAGATTTACAAAAAATAAGTATTTAGATCTAATGATCTGAATGAGTGTTTCCAGAATCATTATTATATTGGAAGAAAGTGATTATTGATTACAATGAATTATAAGATAGTCGAGTGGTTTAAGGCTTGAATGGAGCCTCAGTAAAGAGCTGGGGAACTTGTGGTTGTTCGTGTCCGCATAGGGGAAGAAAATGTCTCATGGAATTTAGGCTAGTATGGGACCACCCAGCAGCATAGGAATTTGGGTATCTGCAATTAGCACCGGATCGAGGTTGAGAAAACCAGCTATAACGACTGGGGGTCCGCAGTGCTGACCACAGTCAACATTATACCGACAGGATGATTGATCTTCTCTTGTGAATGCGAGGCCGACTGCCTGTGCTAATAGGGCAAGGGCCTTTTAGTACTGTCGCGTTAAGCAGTTTAGAAACTCGGATTCAAATCCCGACTCAGGCATTTATTTTTTATTTTCATGTCACACACACAACATATTATATATATATACACACACAGTAAAACTTGTTCAAAGCGGAATCACATGGGACCATTTTTTTCACATTGGACAAAATTCCGCATTATAAAAAACTATAACTTGTTAATAAACTTAGATTATAGAGTACCGTATATGTCTTGTTATGTACCTTGGATTGATTGTAATTCCGCTGCCTTTGAAAAGTGAAGTATAGTATGTATCAACAACTACGACGGTAACGCACGAAAAAAAAGTCCCATTTCGTCAGCGTTAAAGATGTCTAGGCGCGTATCCTGAAATTCAAGTAAGCAGATTCGGTTTTCGCTCACCAACTACACTTTCGTCCATATTCTTTGATTCCCCGCAAATTTAATTCCACATTACATTGTGTATTTTTTTTAAACTGTCCAGCCAACCTGAAGATTCTTTGAAATCGTTATTCTCTTAGGGATTTAACAACAGCTAGATCTTAACTTTATAGCATCGGTCGGGAAATGTTTGGAGATTTATCTTCAATCACTTTACATTTTTCACTTAATCAGAATGATACATACGTTTCAGCCATCTTTATTCCGTAAATTCAGAACGCTGCATGTGAAAGATAGGTCTCAGAATTAAAGTAATTTTAAATTTTACAGCGCAATTTTTATTTGCAAGACAGGTATCTGTGTTTCGCATAACGGGTGTGCAATGCGGCCGAATCTATACAGGTAAAATCTAAACAATAAAATCTCTTTATTCGCGGGGGATATGTTCCTCAAAAATGCCGCGAATACAGAAACCGCGAATATGAAATGGTAATTTATATGAGTATATGGGGATACGTTCAAAGGTTACAGAATAAAATGAATTAATGAGATTTTGAACAATTTCCATTAATTATTACTGACAGGTTTAGGCAAGGGCTTAAAACACTTAGTATTTTTTTTTTTTTCCTATTTTGCCGCTTTTAAAAGGTCTATCATTTAAGATTGATATTCAGCTG